>CM060672.1:33273211-33295711 GCA_030686955.1 Odontamblyopus rebecca | reverse complement strand
GCGATGGCAGATAACGCACACACACACCACACGCACCAAAATCAGATAACGCACACACACACACACCACACGCACCAAAATCACGCTCTTTGTCCCTTTTTTGGCATTTCCATTAGACCCTCGAGAAGAAAATCCATTTGGACCACACTAATCTTCTGTGTCCTCTCAGGACTACCTCCAGCACCACTTCCACCAACACAAGTGAACGAAGGTGCTGCTACAAGCTGCAAAACATAACGCTCCACCATGTTTTTAAAGCCCACTCAGCTTCCCCAGATCTCTTACTACTTTGTGTCAATAATACATCGAATTTTGGAGTTTTCTACCATGTTCTAACGTTATTCCCTCATCAAAAACATGTCTGAAGAGTTTTTGAGATGTCATCCATGCATGTTTGAGTCATTTAGAGATCTCTCCCAGGCCTGAATCAAACCTGGTCAGCTGTAAGATGATGTCCAATGCTCCGCTCACAAGCCCACATCATCCACAGGACAATTCTCCATAAATACACCAACATGATACAAAACTGTGAACAGCCTGATGTAACATGTTGTGATAGTGCTCTAAATATAGCAGTTTAAACAATAAAATGTAACATGGAGATCTAAATATATGATGTGTCAGCAGGTAATACCCCAGAGAAGTCAAACACTCCTCTTTAATTTGCAGATGGCAGATTAGAATATGCATTTTGCACAATTCTCATTTTGCCTTTTAGACTATTTTAGATGTAACCTTGAACAGCGAGATGGATTCTCATGATATTTGTGAGTTCATTTCAGAGTTCATCTGGTGCGACAGGGCCGACAGGTGGAGGACGATCAGTCGAGCCGCAGAACTGAGGTTTGTGCTGAAGCCAAAGGTGAAGCCGCAGATGGATTCACACACACACTCATACACCACTGTACACAGACACTGGGGGTGAGGTGGGTTAAGTGTCTTGCTCAAGGACACAATGACAGCGTTGATCTGTTGGAGCGGTCAACATGTGGGTCAGTAGCTCTGACCGCTCCACAGACGATGTTTATGTTGAGAGTGGGATTCGAATCGGCAACCTCCGGATGAGTGGACAAACACGACCAACTGAGCCACTGTGTGTATTAAACAGATTATTTAGTGAGTGAAAAACGTGCAGAAGGAAAGAGCTTTGCACTCGTGGACAGGGAAGACGTCTATTTTTCAGCTGAATTAAACTAAAGTTTGATTTCTCGTCGGGACGCTCATGTTTTCCGGTCATTTTCAGTGACTGTGGACAGCAGATGAGTGTCATTGGTAATTACATAACTGTTACCTAGCAACATGGACCAAAACTATCTAAAGTGCACAACAGTGATGATTAGACTCAAGAAAATAAATTACCTTTATTGTGTTAACATTTTAAAATGCCGTTCTTTTGCATGAACTGTTTCTGCGTTCTGGATGGAGTTTTGCTGCTCACTGTTACTTCCTGGATTTGCTCATCTTTTCTTCTCCACAAACCTCCTCCTGATTTGTGTAAAACTGATGAATATTAACCACAGGTAAAATCCACCAGCCCAAACCACAAACATCCTGTGTTCCACTATTCCCTCTCTCTTCCTACAGCACTAGGCACAAATGAAACCTGATTCAGTAGTGTGTGTATGTGTCTGCAGGTGGCGCTGTGGTCTGGTTTGTTTGTTTTAACTTGCTGAAGATGAACATTGCAATTTACAGGATGTTCAGTCAGGGCACGGATATCTGAATGATGCATCTGTGTTATGTCGCCTCCTGGTGTCACGGAGCATAAATCATATGACATGGTGTATGTGTGGTGCCACATGACAAAGGAGTGGCAGAGTGGTTAGCCTTTTACCTGACAGCAAGAGGGTCTAGAGTTCAATTCCTGGATCAAGAGAAGCTTTTCTTTGCAGTGTTTGAGTTTCCTCTGGTTTCCTCCAGCACTAAACACGTGTGCTGTGGCCTGGGCAATAGACTCTGTCTGGTGTGATAAAGGGTCATACAAAGGGCACATAAAGAGAGAACGTGCAGAACATGCAGAACATGCAGAACGTGTCAGAGCCTGAGCTCAGATGGAGGAGCAGCTCTGAGCTCTCTACAGTACAGACATTTCATCTGAGCAGAGGAGGAGTGGCAGCTTCAACATCCTTCATCATCGCCACAGCGGCCCGTCACCTAGCAACCTGTACACAATAGCTGCAGTCGCCTTGGCAACAGCTTGGTTGAGCCGGAGGACGAGGCATGCACGGAGAGACAGGTAGACAGATGGAGTGATAGAAGAGAGGTGTGAAAATCACAGCTCCACAGGTGAGAGCACAGTCTAATGAGGACTGCCCACGCACAAAAACACGTCAAACACACATGCACACACAGTGTGCCTGGATACAGTGCAGTGTGAGGACTCTCCCGAGGGTGCAGAGGCTCTGCTCGCCCCCTGTGGCTGCACACTGCCTTTGGCAGTCCAAACAGAACAGACAGGCCCTGCACATGCACCTCACACTGTGGCCTTCTCTCACCTATGACCAGACCTCCACAGAACTCAGGACTTTAAGGGAGAGGTTCACTCCACACACACACACACACACACACACACACACACACATGCACACACACACACACACACACACACACACACACACGATGTGATTCTGAAGCTCTTCATGTTCTAATCATGCTCCTGCCTCTCTCATTTTTCTCTCATCTTCTCCCATGTTTTCATGTTCACTCATGTTCTCCATATGCTCTGGGGTTCTTTATCTTCTCCCATGTTCTTCCACACTCTGATCTCCTCTGAGCAATGTGACCTTGGCTGTTTGGAGGTCTTTGTCTGATGGCTCCCTGGTGTATGAGGCTTTGCTCCATATAAACACACTGTAGTGTTTAGCTTTGACTGGGCTGGAGCATTCCTGACTGACAGCAGAGGCACAGCCTGCTCAGAGCTGCTGGCAGCCTCACTGGAATAGAATATTGAATGTGCCCAAATATGGGCACATCTACGAACACATCTGTGAGACAAAGACACCACCGCCTGGTCAGGGGGAGAGAGCACAGCACAGAGCACAGCCTTCCCCCCCATCATGATAAATAAATATCATATCCACTTATCTTTCAGCACATGTCAGGTGGAACCGTTCTTTCTGGAGGTCAGTATTTATTGTGGGGACTTTTTTTGCACTGGAGCAGGAGGGTCTGACCTGTTTTCACCAAGCTCCACATACACAACAGAGAGGCTGATGGAGCCACAGATGATCATCACTACAGATAATTCAAACATGTGCATTTATCAGAGAGAATGAAGCAGCAGACATGTATTCATGCTCAGACACTCAATAGGACACATTCAGTATTTGATATTGGCTTTATAAAGGAAAACTTTCTGTAAAAAGTACTGCTCAAGGTAAAATAGGCCAATCCTCCTGGAGACCTGAGGGCCAAGCAAAATGAGTCTGAGGCCTGGATTTGGTCCCTGGGCCACATGGCTGCTCTAGTTTTACAGTTTACATGTTGTTTATGGGTTATTTGTCTGTACTATGTTCAGGTTTGAGCTACAGAAGTTTGAATTATGAATAATCTATGTCTCATTCTACATACATATACTTTACTATAGATAATTACATCACTCACTACTAAGACTAAGACTATGTCCACATGACAACACTCCTGGATTTATTTGTGGGATGAAAAAAATTCACATCTACATATGTGTCAGATCAATAAATATTCACGTCCAGACGACAATGGAGCACTGAGAGAAAACAATGTAATACATATGCACTTTTGTTGCATTTTTTGTATGAAAAGCTCTCTATAAATAAAGTTTGTGTGACGGAGCAGGTCCGTCCCTGGGCGCGCGGTCCCCGGGGGAAAGCGTGGGAAGACGCGTGCTCACCTGTTTCCTTGTTTGCGGGCGCTGCGGTGCGGGCGCGCAGTGGACTTCGCTTTTGCGTGTTCTCGGCCGCGACTGGGGTGCGCACTTGGAGGCGCCGGGTCTGTCCTTCAGAGACCCGCGGTGGTCGACTGTTACTTACCCTCGCGCTGCCGCTGCTGTCGCATCCCGGTGCGCACTGGCAAACCCGGACTCATCCACGTCAGGAGCTTAAATCCTCCCGCTGTGCGCGCTCCGGGGTCATGTGAGCCACAGGTGACTGGCCTGGACAATTAACTGTGTTTTATTTGTGTTTAACCCATTTTCGGGCATTTATGGATGTGAGATCAAAGCAATTCTCTATGTGTAACTGTTGGCCCCAGTAATATTAATCATTTGGTTGTAGAAATGATTTAATTAAGTTTTTAGAGGGGAGTTACGTAAGGTGGGAGGGGCGAGGGGTGTATAAAGGTGCGCCCTGCCGCTCAGCACCTGTGTCAGTCTAGTCTCTACTCTCGTCGTGTCTGGTCGGGTCGTGTCTTGTCGTGTCCTGGCTACAATGAAGGTCGTGTTTCGCTGGAAAAGCGAGGGAGCAAATGACTGAGAGACTAAGAGAGAGTGGAGCGAGAGCTAAACCTAGAGACTTGAAGGAGAAGTCGACCTTTTTGCCTGCCCTGTAAATAGACCTTTTTTTCCCACTGTTTCACTGTAAATATTTCCAGCACACATTTTTGCGCCTGTTTTTCCTGTTCTGCACTGTGGAATAAAACATCCTAAACGAGCATCCCGACTCAGCCTGAGTGTTTTGAAGAGGACCCCGTGACAGTTTGATTGATTGATTGACATGCCACACCCATATGAGCTGCTGTAAACAGGACACAGCCAGAGCCACTGGACACATAATGCTACAAAGAGTGTGAGTGGGTTTGAAAGAATCTAATGTGTGTAACTGTGTGTGTGTCAGCACTGGTGTTGTACCTCATAGTAGATTAAAAGGGGGAGAAGAGGCACCAGAGGGGGAGGTGTGCGCACACAGCTGAACCTTCTCCTGCTCTTCAAGAAAGGCGGCATGATGCTGAGGAGGAGGACATTAGACCACCAGAAATCCCTTTCTCCCCCAAAACCAAACCTGGACCACAACAAAGGCCAAAAAAAGAAGAACTTTTTAGACTGTTTTTCACAGATTTGGTCTTGAACACTCTACTGAAAAACATGAATGACCATGGACAGATGCTTTGTCAAGCCCAAACACCAGTGGGCACTTGGAAGGACTTTACACTAGAGGACTTACATTCCTTTTAAGCAATGGTTCTTTATATGGGTGCTTATCCACTAAAATCGCTGAGAGATTTTTGGAGACAACACAAGCTGCTTAGGCTTCCTTACCCTCCATCAGTGATGTCTAGGAATAAATTTCTGGAAAAGTTGAGGTGTTTACATCTTTGTAGTGCACAAGCTGATGCTCAGAATCAGGCAGCAGCAAGCTTATGACTGCTTGCGGAAATTGAGACCACTGTATGAGCAAATTGTCCAAGCCTACAGAGAGAATTTTCATACAAACCAGAACATTTCAACTGATGAATGAATGGTAGCTTCAAAAGCCAGGAGTGGGCTAAAACAATATATCAAAAACAAGCTGACAAAGTAGGGATACAAGTTGTTTGTTTTAGCAGACTCAGTGACAGGCTATACTTGGAATTTCTTTGTCTATGACGGCAAGTCCACCACTTCAGTGAAAGGGCTAAGTTATGACTCTGTGAGTCTATTAGACATTAATATTCTAGGAAGTCGTTACCACCTTTATGTGAATCATTTTTACACAAGTGCTCATCTTTTCAGGGACTTGCTGGCAAAAAAACACCGGTGCTTGTGGGACCATGTGGACGAATAGAGTGGGCTTTCCCAAAACTACTGTAAATGATATTTGCAGGAAAGACCCCAGAGGCACAGTGAAGTGGATCAGAGACAGGAACCTCTTATTTGTGAAAAGGAAGGACACACGAGAAGGGGTCATGTGTTCTACAATCCATTCAGCATTTAGGAGAAACAGTACCACAACGAGTGTTAGCAGAGGGGGGATGGACTCAGATAGATGTACCTGTCCCTACAGCAGTAAAGTCATATAACCACTACATGGAAGGAGTGAATGTGTCTGATGCTCTAATTGGCTACTACAGTGTTCTCCATAAAACGTGTAAATGGTTCCTCACCTTTTTTTACCACTTTGTAGACATTGGGGTGGTAAATGCTTTCATTTTATATAACCAACAACACAAAGACAACCAACTTACGCAAAAAGAATTCCAAGAAAAACTAATAGTGCGATTTGCAGAACAGGGCAGTGCATCAACATCAACTTCAAGTATTACAGAGAGACAGATAACCCAAGAGCAGACATGAGTCAAAGGGTGTAGACGGGTATTTATTACAGAATATGTTCAGGAATGTACAGATCCGGCCTGGGGGTGCAGGACACTGGAGCAGGTCAGAGACCGAGACAGGCTAGGAGACTGAGACAGGAGGATGGCACAGGTCGAAGCAGGAGCCTGGAGCAGGAGACTGGAGCAGGGAGATCTGAGGCAGATGGATAAGGTAAGTTTACGAGTAACAGGTAAGTATAAAAAAGAGCTGTAACGTAGCACTGACGGAGTGAGTATTACGATCTGGCAGCACTGAGCTGGCTCGAGTGGCCTTTAACATGTAGTTGTTTGTAGATTGGGCTCAGCTGAGGAACGGCTCCAGCACCTGTCTCCACTCCTGCAAACACAAACGGGAGGAGAAGGGGGTGGCCACTCAGGGAGTGGCAGATGAGGTCAGAGGTGCTTGAGGGGCTGTGACAGTAACTCCTCCTCTACGGACACCCCCTGGCAGCCCAGTGCGGTTCTCTGGATGAAGTTGGTAGAACTCCTTAATCACGGTGGGGTCCAAGATATTCTTACGGGGCACCCAACACCGCTCCTCAGGACCATAGCCCTCCCAGTCCACCAGAAACTGCAGACCATGACCACAGCACTGGACATCGAGGATTTGCCTAACAGTATAGGCAGGGCGGTCATCAATCGTCCTGGGAGGAGGTGGAGGGCACAGAGGACTGGACTGGACAGACTTGACCAAAGACAAGAAAAGTAGGATGAACCTTAAGAGATGAGAGAACTTTAAGGCATACTGCTGAGGGGTTGATCACTCGCTCCACCTCGAATGGCCCCCCCAATGAATCGTGGAGACGGCTTCTTAGACTCCACCTTCAGTGGCAGGTCTCGTGTAGAGAGCCACACTTTCTGGCCAGGGGCGTAAGAAGTGAGCTGGTGTGCGGCGGCAGTTAGCTTGGCCTTGGGACCTCATAGAGGCACGCTCCAGAGCAGAACGGGCTCGAGTCCAAGTTCAGTGACAGTCGAAAGTGATCTTGGACTGAGGGGACTGTCAGCTTTTGCTCCTGGTCTGCAAACAGGGAAGGTTGGTAGCCATAGCAACATTCAAAAGGTGACATACCCAAAGAGGAGTTCAACAGGGTGTTATGGGCATATTCCACTGACGGCAGATGTGTGCTCCAACTAGAAGGACTGGTAGACAAAACAGCGCAAAGGCCACTTCCATCTGTTGGTTAACCCGCTCCGTTTGGCCATTTGGTATCCTCAGAGAGACTGACATTATGACGGCACGGTGGCTGAGTGGCAACACTCAGGCCTCACAGCAAGAAGGTTGCAGGTTCGATCCCCAGGTCGCCCGGGCCTTTCTGTGTGGAGTTTGCATGTTCCTCCCCGTGTCTGGATGGGTTTCCTCCGGGTACTCTGGTTTCCCCCATCAACCTAAAAAACATGACCGCACCCCTATGAACTAACATCAAGGACCATGTTGTCCACCCTCCTGTGGGCTCACCACCTGCAGAGGGGTTCTTTGGGGGCGTCAGGTGCCTGCGACCCAGCCGGATTAAGCGGGAGAAGATGGATGGATATATGGGACTACGGATGGAAATTAGCACTTGGAAAATCCGGCGTATTTACATCAATATGTGTGATTTCATACAAATTATATGTTCATGAATATGCATCGTTCCACCCAAATAAACAAACAAACAAATTCATATCCAAAGCAGAACAGAAAGCGTGCCATACCTGAGCGGTGAATTGAGGCCCCCATCAGATACAATGTCCATAGGAATGCCTTGCAACTTGAATACATGCTCAACTAATAAGTCTGCGGTTTCTCTAGAAGAGGGTAATTTTGCCAGAGGGACAAGGTGAGCCATCTTGGAAAACCTGTAAACAATGGTAAGGACAACCGTCCAGTTATACAATCTAAAGAGATGTGAGAACAAGGGCACCGAGGGATGGGTAATGGCTGTAAGAGACCTGAAGGTGGCCTATTAGAGGTCTTGTTTTGGGCGCATACAGAGCATGCAGAAACAAAGTCTTTAGTGCCCCTCTCCATAAATGGCCACCAGAATCTGCAGCGTAGGACAGAAAGGGTGCAGGTTACTCCAGAGTGGCATGTCAAATGCGTGCAATGAGCCCACTGCAGAACATCAGAGCGAATAGAATCATGAACAAACAACAAATTAGGACGGCCATTGCCAGGGTCAGGGTGGTTCTGCTGGACTAGTCAGACACGGGACTACATTTCCCAGGAAACAGTGGCTACAAAACGGGATGCAAGTAAAATTGGGTCAGTCTCTGGAGCAGGGACATCATAAGAGTAAATACGAGACATGGAGTCTGGTTTCACATTCTTTGATGCTGGGCGGTATGTCAAGGAAAAATTAAACCAATCAAAAAAGAGGGCCCACCTCGCTTGCCTGGAATTTAGCCTCTTGGCTGTCTGGATGTATGACAAGTTCTTATGGTCAGACCAGACGACGAAGGGATGGTTGGAACCCTCAAGCCAGTGGGGCCACTCCTCCAGAGCAAGTTTGATGGCTCGATTGCCGATGTCATAATTTCGCTCTGCTGATGAAAGCTTGCAAGAAAAATATGCAAACGGATGCACCTTGTTATCACAGAGACAGTGTTGAGAAAAATACTGCACCTACCCCGGAGTCCGAAGCATCCACCTCAACGATGAATAGGAGTGCTGGATTAGGCTGAATCAGAACTGGGGCAGAGGTAAACCGGTGCTTTAACTCCACGAAGGCAGATTCTGCTTCTTTAGTCCAAACAAAGGGGACAGCAGTGGAGGTGAGGGCAGTAAGAGGGGCTGTCAGACAGCTGAAGTTGTGTATGAACCTCCTGTAGAAGTTTGCGAACCCCAAGAAGCATTGCAATTCCTGACAGGAGGAAGGAGACGGCCACTCACGGACTGCCATGACCTTGGTTGGATCCATTTGTACTTGACCCTGGGCAATGATGTATCCTAAAAAGGCAACAGACGGAGCATGAAACTGGCACTTTTCAGCCTTTACAAACAACTTGTTCTCTAACAGCCTTTGGAACACTTGTCTAACATGGAGTTTATGGGTGTCAAGGTCCTTTGAAAAATTAAAATGTCATCAATGTAAACAAAAACAAATCTTCCAATCATGTCTCTTAAAACATCATTTACCAGGTTCTGGAACACAGCTGGGGCATTAGTCAGACAAAAAGGCATGACTAGATATTCAAAATGGCCCAGAGGACTATTGAAGGCCGTCTTCCACTCATCTCCCTCTCTGATGTGAACAAGATGATACGCATTGCGGAGATCTAACTTGGTGAAGATGGTTGAACCACCACAGAAGGGTGAATGCAGAACTGATTAAAGGCAGGGGATACTTGTTTTTAACAGTGACCTTATTCAGGCTCCAGTAATCAATGCATGGTCTGAGTGATTTGTCTTTCTTTTCAACAAAGAAAAAACAGCACCCACTGGTGACAAGGATAGCCTGATAATCCCCGCAGCGAGAGATTCCTGGATATACTTCTCCATAGCATCTTGCTCTGGACATGACACATTATACAGACGACTGCTTGGCAGTGGTGCCCCGGGAAGAAGTTTGATGCGCAGTCATAAGGTCGGTGAGGTGGCAGAGTGGCAGTTTGCTGAATACAGCCTTGAGATCGTGATAGACAGGTGGAACAGAAGACAGGTCAGGAGCTTCTGTAACTGGTGCAGACTCAGTACAAACAAGGGGTAAGGCAGACAATTAGAACGGCAAAATTAACTCCAAGAAACTATTCTCCCAGTTGACCAGTCAGTATGGGGGTTGTGCAACTTTAACCAAGGCAAGCCCAAAACAAGAGGTGAGTGTTCGCAGTCAAAAATGTGAAAACTGATATGCTCCTTGTGGTTACCTGAGAGATGCAGATGAACAGGGAGTGTCCTTTCCTGAACTTGAGCTAGGACTTGGCCATTTAGTGTCTTAGCTGTCAGGGGTGTCTCCAGTGGTTGTGTCTCCAGTCCCAGCTGACACGGCAATTTGTGATCTGGAAAATTCTCATCTGCCCCAGAGTCAGTAAGAATTGTGAAAGTTACCTTGCAGTCCGGTAAACTGAGCGTGCCTTCAAGATTTGGTTTAAAGGGAGATGAACAGTTAGTTTGGCTCAGCAGAATATCTCCCACTACTGCTGCGCCGGTCCTTTTACTAGGTGGACAGGGCAGGAAGAAAGAAACTGTCCAAACTGGCCACAATAGAGACAGCTCCGTGTGTTGAAAGTGTTGGCTCTCTTCAGGTGGGCACGGCCCAGTTGCATAGGTTCAGGTTCAACTGTAGACTGTTGAACAGCAGGTGGTGCAGGAGCAGTGGTGGGGGGAAAAGTGGAGAGTAAGAGGAATGGTTTACTAGAGCCGGACATCTTATGAGCCCTCTCACACCGGCGCTCCCGGTTATCCATTTGTATAGCTTGATCAATGAGCTCATTTAGGTCTTTGGGCTCAACCCGGCATGCCATTTCAACTTTGAGGGTGTCAGACAGAGCATTTAGGAAGGTACTCTGAAAAGACTCATCCTTCCAACCACTCTCAGCTGCAAGTGTGCGAAACTCAATGGCCAGTTCAGCTACGCTACGGTTTCCTTGGCGTAAGGAAAGCAGCCTTTTAGTTGCCTTTTTGCCACTGACTGGGTGATCGAAAACCTGCCTCATTTCAGAAATAAATGCTGAATAGGATGAAGAGGTAGGGGTTTGCTTCTCCCACACCGCAGAGGCCCAACTCAATGCATGACCACGTAGGCAACCACTCGGGTAAGAGATCTTGGTCCGGTCGCTTGAATATGTAAGGGGTTGTTGTTCAAAAATTAGAGAGCATCGAGTCAAAAAGGACTTACAGGATCCAAGGTCTCCACTGTAAGAAGCAGGAGGAGGAAGTGTGTAGGTGTAGTTGTAGGTGGTGGGGGGATAACTGGGCAGGAGAGGGGTTAGCAGCAGCAGCATGAGGGGCCAAGGGGCCATCTGAGTACGAAGGCTGGCAAGACTACCGTATTTTCCGGACTATAGAGGCACCGGTATATAAGCCACATCCACTCTATTAAAAAAAAAAAAAAGAAAAAAGTTTTACAAGCTGCAACCGGGCTATAAGCCACTGATATCTATGTTGAAAAATTAGATATTTACTGCATATACAGAACGGTTTTGTACATTTATGTACCTGAACAGATTCTTTCTGAACAGTGCCTTTTAACACGGCAGCAACTGTGCTGATTAAAACAAGGTCAAAACAGGAAAGAACCGGTAATTGATTATCTTCATTTCTCCTGTGCAGTGAAACCACAAGTGACTTTAATCATCTCTGCTGATGCCGAGCTTACAGGCAGCAGCACAGTAGAGGTCTGTGTGGGACACAATTTTCAGTCCCGCTCCCGCAGTCTTCAGTCTCGCTACCGCCCGAACGTGCGGTCACGCTCCCCCCGCGCCCGCAGTAAGCTTTCAGAATGTTCTTTCAGAATGTTCTTTCAGATGCTCTTATTACATCCATGGTCCTGCGCCGCACTGTTTTGTGTTGGGTCCCGTGGGTCCCGCGGGTGCAGGGCTCTACAGCGGTTTCCTTCCTGGAGCAAGATCGATGCCTTCAACTTCAAACTTGCATCATAGAAACTCCTTCATGTGCTTTTCATGATGAAGGGGCGAGAAAATGAAAATAATTACCAGTCAGTAATTTGTCGTGCGTGTTATATCTGCTAAATAAAAAGTAGCATATTCTTCTCCGTCTATCTTGTTTTTGAAATTCCAATTAGAGCGCCCCTACCGGTGGAAGAAAAATCCAAAAGTTAGCCGCTTCTTTGTAAAAGTCGCATGGTTCAAAGCCTGGGAAAAAAGCCGCGGTTTATAGTCCGGAAAATACGGGAATAGAAAATTCTTTCATATGTTCCATAATGGCCTTTAACGTGTTGTCGTGCTGCTCCAACAAAGTAGATTGTGCAGATAGAGTCCAGTTAAGTGGGTCAGAGTCTGCTGGGTTCATGCTTCTTGGCCAGATCGTACTGTAACAGAGAGCCAGAGAACCCAAGAGCAGACACAAGAGTGGCCATACCGGCTTGTCAAAGCCTGATCCCGTCAGATCTCAGAAGCTGAGCAGGAAACCGAGAATTGTTTCTCAACCGAGCTACCTGGTAAAATAAAGGTTAAATAAAAAAATAAAATAAAATAAAAAAGACACAAGTCAAAGGGTGTAGACGGGTATTTATTACAGAATATGTTCAGGAATGTACAGATCCGGGCTGGGGGTGCAGGAGACTGGAGCAGGTTGGAGACTGAGACAGGCCAGGAGACGGGGACAGGAGGATGGCACAGGTCGAAGCAGGAGCCTGGAGCAGTGAGATCTGAGGCAGATGGATAAGGTAAGTTTACAAATGACAGGTAAGAATCACAAAAGAGCTGTAACATAGCACTGACAGAGTGAGTATTACGATCTGGCAGCACTGAGCTGGCTCGAGTGGCCTTTAACATGTAGTTGATTGTAGATTAGGCTCAGCTGAGGCTCCAGCACCTGTCTCCACTCCTGCAAACACAAAGGGGAGGGGAAGGGAACGGCCACTGAGGGAGTGGCAGATGAGGTCACAGGTGCTTGAGGGGCTGTGACATCAAGACCAACAGCCACTCCAGTCTCTGTAAACTTAGCCCACAATCTTATGTACCTTACAGAGGGACAAGGGTTCAGGGAAGGACCAGCGAAGGCACTGTTCACTGTGTCATAAAAAAACAACAGTGGGGTGCAGCACATGTGAAGTGCCACTGTGTTTTTTGCCAACCCGCAACTGTTTTGCACTATGGCATAGCAGCTCTTTGTGTGAATATTGTTTTTTGTTTGAAGTTTGGGGCTTTGTTTTATTCAGCAGGTTTACACATTTGTTTTTTTATAGTTTGAGGTGTAACTGTTATCATTGTATTTGAATATTTTATAGTAACAGTTATTATTTGTTCAACTGATTTTTCACTGTTTTGATATGTCTTTGTGTGAATATTTTTATTTTGCTTCATAATGTTGGCTCTTTTTTATTCAGCCGAGTTTGCACTGTTGTTTTTCACTGTTTGCCTGAAAATCAAAATAAAAAAAGGAATATTTTTGCTATTTTATTTATTTATTTGTTTTTATGTGAACAAAGAAACATAAAAATACGGTCTGGATGGTTATAGTGCTAAAATATAATTATCTGAAAAGTGAGTATTGGGCAGTAAACTGCCCCCCGACCCAGCTGGATTAAGCGGGAGAAGATGGATGGAACTTTGAAAATCAGGCTATAAGTGATATTTATACTCACCAAAGTGACAAAACATGTTTTATATTGCTCGTAGAGTGAGAAAATGCATGTAAAGTAGTTTGGCACAGAAAAGGATCTCTTGTGCCAAATTTACTATTTCATAAGAAAAAGTTCCACATTTTCAAAATGGTTGTATCTAGAGGTGTGAAATTTGGCACAGTTGTTGCCAATACTATGGACAGTTTCTGTGGTGAGTTGAAATGTATAGCATGAAGTTTGTCTTCAGAAAGACCTTTAATTTTTGTATTTTTTCTCCGAAGGCCAAAAAACCCCCAAACTTTTTGGGTCATGTTTGAACAAGTGCACTGCAAACTGTGAGTCCTCTACACAAATCTAAGACATATCGACATGAACTAGAAGGTCTTAGCTTTCAAATAGCTTTCAACCAAATAGCTTTAGTTTTCAGCCGTCCCTGTTCAGGGATGTTGTTCTGGTTGTTGTTCTGGTTGTTGTTCTGGTTGTTGTTCTGGTTGTTGTTCTGGTTGTTGTTCTGGTTGTTGTTCTGGTTGTTGCTGTTGCTGCGTGGGGTTCTCTTCTGGTCATCTGGTCGTGATGTCATTATTTTCTAAAAGCTGCAGTTTGTCCACACGCCAACGTAACGACGTCGTTCTCATATTTCTCCACTCTGGAACCTGTTTTCTGTGTGGACGAAAGGCCAAAACGAATAAAAACTTCACCATTTCAACCAAAACAGAAACACGTCTTGTGTTGCTTTCGGTTTCTGAACCTCACGTCTTTTTCTTTATGGTTTGGTTTCAGTTTTATTGTTTATCATCTTTACTACAGCAGTATGTCACACTGCAAAATGTGGTATCACAACAGGCCTACACACACACACACACACACGAGCGCGCACACACACGCACGCACACACACACAAAGACACAGATGCACACACATGAACACAAGTACTCACACACACAAAGACACACACACACGCACATACACACACACACACACACACACACACACAAAGACACACACAAAGACACAGATGCACACACATGAACACAAGTACTCACACACACAAAGACACACACACACGCACATACACACACACACACACACAAAGACACACACAAAGACACAGATGCACACACATGAACACAAGTACTCACACACACAAAGACACACACACGCACACAAACACACGCGCACTCACGCACACACAAAGACACACACACACACACACACAGAGCAGTTAAAGGTCCAGAGTGCAGAGTGTCCCCAGGATACACACTAAATGAGCCTGTCCTCATGTACATGTTTCACCTCTTGTAGCGTCTGTAAGTACCCTGGCTGCAGAGTGGCTGTTGTCATGGTTACTGGCCCAACCATAGGTGCACAGGTGCAGGCAGGACATCTGAAACGTGTTCCCTTTGTTCAGCTGACTCCGGTTTGGTTCAGCCGTGGAAGTAGTTGGGCTTGTAGTTGTGTTTTTGGTGCGTAGCCTTGTGAGCCGGGCCCTCCCTCTCCCGGTCCAGTGTTCAGCTCTTCAGCTCATTACGCTCATGAGGGAAGGCCACGCACACAATGATTCCATCTGTCAAAAACCTGCACACAAACTCACCGAAAACACAAGGACACCACAGTGCAGCAGCCACCTCCACACTGCCAAGACAACGTTTGAAAACTTATATCAGGTTATTCAACTTGTTTGCAGATTTATTTTCTACTTACTGGTTCTGAGACTGCTTCATTCTGGACTAGAGGTGGTTTCACTAGCGAGGACAACACCAGCAACAGCACACGTGTAAAGAGAAAAGAGTTTATTATATGGAGACGAGGCAGGATGGCTGGGTTGAGACTCAGGGTGGGGGTTCAGTGTCAATCATCACATGGCCCAGCAGGACGGGACCCCCCTCGTAGGCGTATTATGTCTGGAAGCGAACGGATCGGGGTTGGGAGGGTGGGGTCGTTATTCAGGACAAACTGGGTTGCCGGGATAGGCTGCTACACACGGGCTTCTGGGAAATTGAAGTGTGCAGTGATTGGCTGGGGAGGAGGCGAGGGTGGTTGAGGTGAGGTCCTGCTCCTGAACCTAAGTTATTATATTAACTACATTTATTTAAGATAACTTGTCAAGTAAAATTCTATGCAGCAAGATCATTTCACTACGTTTAAGTTATTTTCTGATAGATTTAAGTGTGTATATCTTAAATTTTGGGCAAGCTTTGTTTGCGATCTTGTGCAGAGCTTCATCAGGATGACCTTAGCTGGAGGATTTGACCTCCACTGTGCATTTTATTGTATTATAGCTTGATGGCAAAGACTGTAAATATAGGCAGATGCCACTTTTACTGTTACCATTATCTACTGAGGCTGTACTTGAACTGATGAATAGATAGATCGACTAGCATAACTGCTCGCTATACATCACACAAGCTAAATAAACTGCCCATGATGCAGTGATGATTCCACCTTAATCACACAAAGAGTAACGGTCGGACAGGCTTTGCAGGTATATTTTGTAGCAACACTAGACTTATCTTTTACTTTACCTGACATCAGTTTGTTCTGAATCTTATTTGGTTGGATCCTCAAATCCCTGTTCACAGGAAACGTAAGCAGACACGTCAGCATTCACATTTTTCTTGAGATAGGTGTAAATAGAAGAATCTTGTCCTTTAACTATTAACACTCAGGGTGCAAACAGACACTCCGATATCTAAAAACATAGCTAACATGCTAACATGCTAGCCTCCGCAGTCCAGACAGGAAGTGAGCAGGAGCAAGTGGTTCCTTCCAGCTCTGGTTGCAATTCACTTTGTATTGAAAAAATGTTTCTTCTCTCCTGCAGCGCTTTGTCGTGATGATGTCTAGGGCGACGTCAGCTCCCACTGGACACCACTGCTTTCTAATTCTTTTAAGTCATTTTAGATCAATATTACAATTAAAAATGTGCAAATTACAACAATGATCCACAGGGGTCATAGAGCATAATATAATAATATAAGTGTATAGAGCAGACACCAGCACAGTATGTCTGCTTTAAGTATTGAAGCTGTGTGTACGTCACAGGCAGGGAAATCCGAGCGTTCAGAGGAAACAGGCACAGGCAGAATATGCAAACTCCATACAGAAAAGTCCTTACACTGCGGAAAACAAAATCTAGCCAAGTTTAAAGGGGAACTCCAGGTTTGAAGCTAAAGTCCATTGCTAGAGGTGGTGGAATTCTGTCAGAAGCCAAAAATACGGCACAGATCAGTGTTTCCTCGGCGGAGATCTCACTGTGGCAGTGAGTCTGTCAAGGAACAAACTAGTGCAGTGATGGGGGCAAGTTCTGAACTTCCACGTAAAACACCAATTTGCTTCACACTGAAGAAGCTTAACTCCACTTTAACCCATCTGACAACAGCCACGAGTCTAACAAACCAAACGCTCTGCCTGGTTCACTCATTAGTGTCTGGAAACGTTAGAAAACATCTTTATAAGCACCTCACACTTCCCTCTGTTGATTTCCCACTGCACAGGCCAAAGCCCAAAAGACTCGATTGTCGACTCCAGCGGCGGCGAGAGGCTCGAGCCGCCAGAAGCAACAAGTGAAGATCGACTACTGATGGTGAAGAAGAAGAGAAACTGAAAGTTGTTGAAAGAAAATGGTTCGGGACTGTATTTTTTTTTAGCGTTTTTCAAAAAATCTAATTCACTCGTAAATAAATGGAATTAGAAACGACACGGGCGATGGAGTCACATGGGCTTCGCAGTGGACTTTAGCTTCAAACGTGACTGAGTTCCCCTTTAAGAAGACTTGAATTAAGAAAGTTTTATGATGATTTGAATAAATTTCAATTGACAAGTAAAATGATCTGCCAATGGAATGAAACTTTTTGTACGTAAAATATGAAACAAAATCAAATGTTCCTTGAATTAAGAGAAAAAAAAACATATTCCACTGAACTTATTAGAACTTCTCTGCATATTGTTTTCCCCATGTAAGGATGAGCTGGTGATCACCTCATGATGTCACACAGTGTTCAGAGCTGTGCAGCGGGAGGCAGCCACGTACTGAACCTTTATGAGACGACTTTTGGCTGGAGTGAAGCTGTAAAGGTCACAGCGCTGAAATGAATGAGTGAGGGCTTCATAGTTCTCATTTTCTGTTTGATGTTCGCTGCTCTTGTGGCTGACCGACACACACTGGGCACTTTTTACACTTTTGATCATTTTGATGTTACATTTTCAACTGAATATTTGGGGATTTGACCAACACTGCAAATATTTCTGATCTGTCCAAGACGTTAAAATCAGGTTATTCATCTTGTTTTCAGATTTATGATCTACTTACAAGTTCTGAGATTGTTTAATTCTCGTCTTAAGGTCATTCATTTTAGCTTGTGAAGTGTGCATTTATTTATTTAAACAAGGACAGTGCACAGAAAACATTCATCTCAGAGAGAAAAGATGCTCTGTGCCAGATTGAGATACAAACTCCTCCATCTGCAGTCCTCGGGCAGGTACAAAATGCATTAAATACATTAGAAAAACTAATTACAACTCTCGCCACAACATTTCATCATTAAAACAATCAAAAGTCATTCATTCTAATTTCCGTACATACAAGATTTCAAATTCATCATTATCTTGTAAAAATATCATTGTCATCAATATCCTCTAAAATGTACATTTACCAAGTTCATCAGTTTTATTATCCTTTAAGATACTACAGTATTCATCTACATTTACAGCGACACATACATCTACAATCAGTTAGTGTTTAAATGTATGAAGAATCTCGACATGTGTGACGGCCGTTCTGTTCGACACAAACACACTGATGAGGAGATCACCTGAGCCAAATCTGATTTATGGAGGAAAAGGAGAAAAACCACTGCTGTGTTCATCATTATCCATCCATCCATCTTCTTCCGCTTATCCGGGGCCGGGTCGCGGGGGCAGCAGTCTAAGCAGGGGCTCCCAAGCTTCCGTCTCCCCAGCCACTTCCTCCAGCTCCTCCGGACGGACCCCGAGGTGTTCCCAGGCTGAGAGACATAGTCCCTCCAGCGTGTCCTGGGTCTTCCCCGGGGCCTCCTACCGGTGGGACATGCCCGGAACACCTCCCGAGGGAGGCGTCCAGGAGGCATCCAGACCAGATGCCCGAGCCACCTCAACTGCTCCTCTCGACGTGGAGGAGCAGCGACTCTACTCCGAGCTCCTCCCGTGTGACCGAGCTCCTCACCCTATCTCTAAGGGAGCGCCCGGCCACTCTGCGGAGGAAACTCATTTCGGCCGCTTGTATCCGCAATCTCGTTCTTTCGGTCATTACCCAGAGCTCATGACCATAGGTGAGGGGAGGAACGTAGATTGAAGTAAATCAAGAGCTTTGCCTTTCGGCTCAGCTCCTCTTCACCACAACGGTCCGATACAGCGACTGCATCACTGCCGACGCTGCACCGATCCGCCTGTCAATCTCACGCTCCATCCTCCCCTCACTGTGAACAAGACCCCGAGATACTTGAACTCCTCCACTTGAGGCAGAGACTCCCCACCCACCCATCATTATTATTAGTTCAAACATTAGTATTGTGTTGTTTAGGTTCAGTTAATCTTTTTTTGTAATTTTGACCATTTGTCATTTTCTGCAAATAAAAGCTCTAAATGACAATATTTTTATTTGGAATTTGGGAGAAATGTCGTCAGTCGTTTATAGAATGAAACAAAAATGTAAATTTTCCTTAAACGCAAACCTATAAGAAACTGATCATTGATGATTTGCAGTGGTCGCTTATCTTTTCCAGAGCTGTAAATACGATTTTTTTGTCTAGATTTAAGAGCATAAATCGTGGTTAGTTTTATGAAATTTACATTGTGAGAATCTGTACCTCATTTTTCTTTCTCAAAACGTGAGAAAAACAGAAGTTCATTTCAAACCATTTTGCTGTGGCATCTTCTGCGTCCCAATTCCCCACCGCGATGAGTTTCTGAGCGATTTTCCAGTCGGTATGTGGGCCGTACTGTACACAGAAGAACCCTGTGCAGTGAGAACAGGTTCTACGAGACAACACAGCTGTTTCCCTTTAGCCTGAACTCCACAATGGGCCTGACAGAAGTGCCGAGTGAACACAGCTGATATAACAGAGCTGCTTCTTCATTTCATTAGTTCCCTGAAAATCAAAGCTTTTCTGGGGCACTGGATTGGAGTGGGCTCATCACGTCCAAGCCTCCTCACCCCCCCCACAGGCCGCCCACAGCCTCCTCACCCCCCCCCCCCACAGGCAGCCCACGCCGACAGACCTGTACGTTTGTGCGTTCACGTGTTCTCCGCACGTGTCACGGACTGGATAAAAAAGTGGACCCGCAGCGTTGGGCTCCAGTCAAATGAAGCTGTTCGAGGGCGGCGGTGTCGGCAGTGAATGTGAAGTCGATCTGCACGTGGGGGTGACGGCGGGGGGAGGCAGGGAGAGCGTGTCCTGACCGTGATTTGGGCTGTTTGGTCAGCCAGGTGCGGTCCTGTCAGCCCAGCGTGACTCACCTCTGACTGAAACACACACACACACACACACACACACACACACACAGGCTGGAGCTCCATGTGCTGTTCTGCACTGAAGCAGTTCTGTGGTAGGACTGACTCAGGCCTCATGTGAACAGAAGGTGAGTTCTGCTCCTCGTTTGGTGTGAGCTCCACATTTGAACACTGCCAATTTCATAAAACTAAGATTTATTTTCTTAAATCTAGACAAAAAAAATCTTTGTGTTAAGGGATATGTATGACTGCTAAATATGTAAGATTATTATTATTTTTTCTTATTTAGTTTGTATGTATAATGACAATAGAGGCTTTTTATTCTATTCTATTCTATAAACTCGTTTGAATGCACAAAACGAGTGTTAAGATGGAATTTAAGACATTTTTTATGGATATAAATCATGTGACGTTGGACTGAAATTGTCCAGTATCTTTAAACCTTCTGTTTGTCACATGGAAAGATTCAAAGATTTTAAAGTTTCAGGAGAGCGCTGCAATTTGCCAGTGTGTTACAAAGAGGTAATTAGTCTTAAAATAAGGAAATAAAGAATTTCATTAACAAAAATCAAGAATAAAACAGTCAATAACAAGCTTCATATTCTAGTTTTAAGAAATTCAGCTTAATTTATTCTTAGAATTCATTCTAGAATCAGTGTTTTATGCTTTATTTTTGCACTTCAAACTTATATCATTGCTTAGAATAAGTGATTTTATCTGATTTTGAGATTCACGAAGGCCTGGATATATTTTCTTATTTTAATATTTCTTGATAAGTAAATTTCACTAACTGCACTGACAGATCATTTCACTTGTTTCTAGAGCATTTGAACTTAAAACAAGTGGATTTTTCTAGTTTTAAGGAGGGGGATTTTTGCAGTGTCCCTCAGAACTGAACAGACTGATGACGTCAGTCTGGAACAGCTCCGGCTCATCGTCACGGTGACGATTTGAACCTAACTGTGTTCCATCCGGTGGAGAGAAAAGTCAAAAGTTAAAGTGAACTTTATGGTCAGTTCCACCACGTAACACAACAAAACAAACGCCGCTGCAACGTTCGTGTGTTTGGAGTCTGTCGCACTTCCCTTCATTACGACGTCTACGACCGCTGTTTAGATGTGTTGGTTTTTTTTACACTTTTTAGTATCACTAGTCCGACACATCCTTTTTTTTTGAGAGTTGGGACTTAGGTGCATCTCTCACTGTTCTTCGATGTTCTTATTTCAACAACTATGACAAAATTAATGAAGTACAAAGCAGCCTCTGTTTTAGATGAGGCCTCTCTGCACTTTTTTAAAATGCAATGTTTCCCACGGCTCTCAGGACATTTTCCCACTGTCTGAGATCCTCTGTGGCCAAAGTTTTCTCTGATCAAGCACCATATATGGGAGTGTAAAGTATAATAGGCTGTCACTAGGGTTGTGTTGAAAAAAAAATCGATTTTCCGATTCTGAATTGATTTGCATATTAATTCCTCAAGATTGATTCGTACATCCAAAGATCAATTTAATTTTGAATACATGTCTGGTCCGACTATATCAAAACTATGAACGTGGCGTCTGACACGAGTGGCAGTGTGAGCCAAATCCCGGCTCTGAAGACGCCAGAAACACTCAAAGGTCTGACACCGTTTCAGGTTCAGAAACGATAAAGACAAAGATGCGTTTGACAGAAGCAAAAGGGATTTGAAAGACAAATGGAGGTGAAGTACAGCGGAAATGCAGCCGACCTCAGGAACCACTGGAACAGCTCAGGGAACAGCTCAAAAATGGTTCTAATAACACTGGGCCCAATCCAGATCGGATCAGATCAGATCAAATCGTGATAACTGATTCTGAATCTTGAGAATCAAATTGGTTCTTGGAATTTGAATTGATACCCAGGCCGAGCTATCACATTCATATTATTCATGTCGGAAAAGTGCTGCTCCTCCAACAATGAAAAAAAAAGTAGTAGTGGGACGCTTAAAAAATAATGTTTATACCACGACTCCGACGATTAGACGTCAGTGTGTAAACAGTGACACGTCAGAATGAGCATGGAGCCAGTGCACCTCTGTACCCGGCACTCTCCCTCAGGAAGAGTTTAAATACTAAACTCAGTTCAAACAGGGTTGTCAGGAGTGAGCTGTGCCCGCACAGACCCGCAGAGACCCACAGGGACCCACAGAGACCCACAGAGACCCACAGAGACCCACAGAGACCCACAGAGACCCACAGAGACCCACAGAGACCCACAGAGACCCACAGAGACCCACAGAGGCCCACAGAGACCCACAGAGACCCACAGAGACCCACAGAGGCCCACAGAGGCCCACAGAGACCCACAGAGACCCACAGAGACCCACAGAGGCCCACAGAGGCCCACAGAGACCCACAGAGACCCACAGAGACCCACAGAGACCCACAGAGACCCACAGAGGCCCACAGAGACCCACAGAGACCCACAGAGACCCACAGAGACCCACAGAGACCCACAGAGACCCACAGAGACCCGCAGAGCCCCGCAGAGACCCGCAGAGACCCG
>CM060672.1:33115711-33265711 GCA_030686955.1 Odontamblyopus rebecca | reverse complement strand
AAAAGAGTAAGATGGGCCCTTTAACGTCGCCACGGATACAAGAAAGAGACAAACCCTTGTCCAGAAAAGTCACAGAATGCACCTTTAGTACATTTTTCTGCATAAGCGTCCATAATCCCGGCTCTGCTCTGCTCTGATCCGATGTAACGGTGAGCAGATCAGATTAGAGCGGCGGCGTTTTGACAGTGTGCCTGATTACTTTTAACAGCGCAATATCCGACTGGTTCCCGGCCACATCGACAAGCGAGGAGTGAGCGGGGCCGCCGGATTATTATTTTGTGTTTTGTTTGGGTCCAATATCACAAAAGGGATGTGTTGTCATAAATCATCATCGCCGTCCTGATTCATACCTTTACCGCGGCGATCGGCGCTCACAAACGCCACCAGATGTTCTCCTCGTGTATTTCAGCGAAACGAGTCGGTTCACGAGGTCAGAAGAAGTCCACCACCGCGATAACGCATTTTGCCCTTCACTCGTCGGGAAATGTGTGTTTATATGCTAGATGTGGTATGCTGGTGCGCTTTTATTTGTACAGGGGCAGTGCACAATACATTAAAGAGGAACTTCGGCACGTTTGAAGCTAAAGTCCGCTGCTGGAGGTGGCGGAATTCTGTCAGAATCCAAAAAACGGCACAGATCAGTGTTTCCTCGGTTCCGACAGCCACAAGTCTAACAAACCAAACGCTCTGCCTGGTTCACTCATTAGTGTCTGGAAACGTTAGAAAACAACTTTATAAGCACCTCACACTTCCCTCTGCTGATTTCCCACTGCACAGGACAAAGCCCAAAAGACTCGATCACCGATGATGTTTCTGATCCCATTTATTTATGAGTGAATTATATATATATATTTTAACGCTAAAAAATACATTCCCAAGCCGTTTTCTTTCAACAACTCTCAGTTTCTCTTCTTCACCATCAGTAGTCGATCTTCACTTGTTGCTTCTGGCGGCTCGAGCCTCTCGCCGCCGCTGGAGTCGACAATCGAGACTTTTGGGCTTTGGCCTGTGCAGTGGGAAATCAACAAGGGTAAGGCTAAAGCTGCTTATAAAGTTGTTTTCTAACATTTCCAGACACTAATGAGTGAACCAGGCAGAGCGTTTTGTTTGTTAGACTCGTGGCTGTTGTCAGATGGGTTAAAGTGGTGTTAAGCAAATTGGTGTTTTACGTGGAAGTTCAGAACTTGCCCCCATCACTACACTAGTTTGTTGCCTTGACAGACTCACTGCCACAGTGAGATCTCCGCCGAGGAAACACTGATCTGTGCCGTTTTCTGGCTTCTGACAGAATTACACCACCTCTAGTAACAGACTTGAGCTTCAACCGTGCTGTTCCTCTTTAAGGCAGACCTAAAGTGTTTGTGTCTGTTATAAACTCTGCCCTCTGTGGATCATAGTGTTATAATTTGCACATTTTCAATAACAATATTCATCTACAACAACTTAATAAAAAAATAGATGATAGAAAACTGTGGTGCCCAAAGGGAGTCGACGTTGGCGTAAACGTCGTCACAACAAAGACAAGTTGTCAGTGCCTCTGAGCTGCAAATCACACTGGCGAGCAGCAGATTCTTTGCACCATTTGTACCAAAATAAACTACACAATGCTGCCAAATCCTGCGTAATGTTGTATCACCAAGTAAGAAAATACATCTGCAGTGTTTTAGATGACAGCATTCTGTAGGACAACATTATTTAATACAGACATGCAACTAAAATGAAGATTGTTCATCTGCAGATTTTTGTTGCAGTGTCGCACGGCCTTGGGGCTCATCCAGGGGTCACCAAACTTTTTCCTCTGGGGGTCACATTATTGCTCCGGACTGTGATGGGGTTTGGGGTCAGGTTGTCGGTATAACAGAATTATATGACCCAGAACAACATGAGCACCAGCAGCATCCACAGCACTATATCAACACATATTTCCTGTCACATATTTGTTTATCGTTACTAGTGGTTTGCAAAAGTAGTAAATAATTCACACTTTGTTTTAATTTGAAATACCACAGATATTAAACATATTTATTGTCATGTGCATTGACTGTCACTGTTTGATCTGGAGCTTGTCAGGTGACGAAAATTTTGGAGCAAATTCCACGGCAAATGTAAATACATTATATACAACATACATTATATATAATGCCATATAATTATTTAAATAGAAATACTTGATATAATATCTTTTTTTATTGAAAAAATCAACAAAATACATGAAGCAGATATGTTATTATTTGCCACAAAGTAATTTGAAAAAAGGCCATGACAACTTTTGAGGATTGCCTCATAGGGCCACTTCAGGTGGTGGGGGCAAAGGGTCTGGGGGACCGGTCAAAGGAGTGTGGTGGGCTGGAGTCGGCCCACGGGCCTTAGTTTGATGATCCCTGGTTTAGTCAGTAATAGAAACAATCAGGTTCCATATTTGTGAATTTATCTTTGTGATGTTTCTTGGTAATTTACAATGTAATTCATGGGAAAACCTGCTCTTGCCCCCACCGAGGAGTATGACATCATCACATTCTTGAATCTGCAAACCAGCAATTGGTGGTTTTCACACTCTAGAATGTCATTATTTCATATGCTCACATTTCCCAATTAGAATCAGAAGCCCTATATGATGATAAACATTCAAAGGCCGGATACGTCACCCGGATCAGCATCACCGGGGCCCCACCCTGGAGCAAGGCCTGGGGTGGGCGCTCAATTTCAAGCGCCTGGTGGCCGGGCCTTCTCCCACAGGGCCCGGCTGGGCACAGCTTGAAGGGACAAAGTGGGACCGCCCTCCCCTAGACCCACCATCCACGGGAGGAGCCATAGGGGCCGGGTGCAAAGAGATCTGGGCGGCGGTCGAAGGCGGGGGCCTCGGTGACCAGATCTCCAGACGTGGAGACTAGCTCTGGGGACATGGAATGTCACCTCGCTGGGGGGGAAGGAGCCTGAGCTCGTGCGGGAGGTCGAGCGTTACCGGCTAGATATAGTCGGCCTCACCTCCACGCACAGCTTGGGCTGTGGAACCCAACTCCTTGAGAGGGGTTGGACTCTCCATTTCTCTGGCGTTGGCCGCGGGGAGCGGCGGCGAGCTGGTGTGGGCTCATCGCCCCACAGCTCAGCCGCTGCATGTTGGAGTTCACCCCGGTGAACGAGAGGGTCGCGTCCCTGCGCCTTCGGGTTGGGGACAGGTCTCTCACTGTGGTGTCGGCCTACGGGCCGAACAGCAGTGCAGAGTACCCGGCCTTCTTGGAGTCTCTGGGAGGGGGACTGGACAGTGCACCGACCGGGGACTCCATTGTTCTACTGAGGGACTTCAACGCCCACGTGGGCAACGACAGTGACACTTGGAGAGGGGTGATTGGGAGGAACGGCCTCCCTGATCTGAACCCGAGCAGTGTTCTGTTATTGGACTTCTGTGCTAGTCACGGTCTGTCCATAACAAACACCATGTTCGAGCACAAGGGGGTCCATCGGTGCACGTGGCACCAGGACTCCCTAGGCCGGAGGTCGATGACCGACTTTGTTGTCGTGTCATCTGACCTCCGGCCGTGTGTCTTGGACACTCGGGTGAACAGAGGGGCAGAGCTGTAGAGCACCACCTGGTGGTGAGTTGGGTCCGCTGGCAGAGGAGGAAGCCAGAAAGACCTGGCAGGCCCAAGCGTGTCGTGAGGGTCTGTTGGGAACGTCTGGCGGAACCCTCTGCTTGAGCGGCCTTCAACTCACACCTCCGGGAGAGCTTCTCCCAGATCCCGGGGGAGGCTGGGGACATGGAGCCCAAGTGGGCTTCGTTCTCGGCCTCTATTGTCAATGCGGCCGCTCGTAGCTGTGGCCGTAAGGTCTGTGGTGCCTGTCGCGGCGGCAATCCCCGAACCCGGTGGTGGACACCGGAAGTAAGGGATGCCGTCAAGCTGAAGAAGGATGAGATCCGTCCTGAGTACCTTAAGTCTCTGGGTGTTGTGGGTCTTGGCTGACAGGTCTCTGTAACATCGCGTGGCGGTCGGGAACATTACCTCTGGACTGGCAGACCGGGGTGGTGGTCCCTCTGTATGAAAAGGGGGACCGGAGGGTGTGTTCCAACTACAGGGGAATCACAGTCCTCAGCCTCCCCGGTAAAGTCTATGCCAGGGTACTGGAGAGGAGAGTTCGGCCGATAGTTGAACCTCGGATTCAAGAGGAGCAGTGTGGTTTTCGGCCTGGTCGTGGAACACTGGACCAGCTCTACACCCTCCATCGGGTGCTCGAGGGTTCATGGGAGTTTGCCCAACAAGTCCACATGTGCTTTGTGGACCTGGAGAAGGCATTCGACCGTGTCCCTCGTGGTGCCCTGTGGGGGGTGCTCCGGGAGTATGGGGTCCGGGGCCCTTTGCTAAGGCCTGTCCGGTCCCTGTATGACCGGAGCAGGAGCTGTGTTCACATTGCCGGCAGTAAGTCAGACCTGTTCCCAGTGCATGTTGGACTCCGCCAGGGCTGCCCTTTGTCACCGGTTCTGTTCAGTGTATTTATGGACAGAATTTCTAGGCGCAGCCAGGGGCCGGAGGGGGTCCAGTTCGGGGACCACAGGATCTCATCTCTGCTTTTTGCGGATGATGTCGTCCTGTTGGCTTCATCGAACCAGGACCTGCAGCACTGGGGCGGTTTGCAGCCGAGTGTGAAGTGGCCGGGATGAGAATCAGCTGTTCCAAATCCGAGGCCATGGTTCTCGACCGGAAAAAGGTGGATTGCCCTCTCCGGGTGGGTGGGGAGTCTCTGCCTCAAGTGGAGGAGTTCAAGTATCTCGGGGTCTTGTTCACAGTGAGGGGAGGATGGAGCGTGAGATTGACAGGTGGATCGGTGCAGCATCGGCAGTGATGTGGTCGCTGTATCGGACCGTTGTGGTGAAGAGGAGCTGAGCCGAAAGGCAAAGCTCTCGATTTACCTCAATCTACGTTCCTCCCCTCACCTATGGTCATGAGCTCTGGGTAATGACCGAAAGAACGAGATCGCGGATACAAGCGGCCGAAATGAGTTTCCTTCGCAGAGTGGCCGGGCGCTACCTTAGAGATAGGGTGAGGAGCTCGGTCACACGGGAGGAGCTCAGAGTAGAGTCGCTGCTCCTCCACGTCGAGAGGAGCCAGCTGAGGTGACCTGGGCATCTGGTCCGGATGCCTCCTGGACGCCTCCCTCAGGAGGTGTTCTGGGCATGTCCCACCGGTAGGAGGCCCCGGGGAAGACCCAGGACACACTGGAGGGACTATGTCTTTCAGCCTGGGAACTCCTCAGGATCCGTCCGGAGGAGCTGGAGGAAGTGGCTGGAGAGAAGGAAGCTTGGGAGCCCCTGCTTAGACTGCTGCCCCCACAACCCAGCCCCGGATAAGCGGAAGAAGATGGATGGACATTTCACAATTAATAACATTGTACTTTGTCATGAAATATACACAAAGTTTATGTACAAATCTTTAATGTGATCTTTTCTATTGGTGACTAAACTCATTAACTTGCTGTATTACAGCAAAAACCTACATTTTAATAGTATTTATTTTAGCTGCCCCCATCTGTATGAAATATGGCCTATAGAATGCTGTGATGTCATTTGAAACCCAGCAGTTGGAGAACGAAGATGAAAACGGGGGTGGATTGTCAAAAAGGCATCTTCAAAATAAGTGATTAAAGACTATTCAAACATGCATTCCAGATACAACTTTGGATGAGAAAATGGTGAGATGAGATTTTAAAAGCTTTAAAATAGTTTAAAGTTCTGAAGTGTCCATTTTGCAGAATAGATCTTGTTGAATTAAGACAAGCATCACAGGAGAGGTGCTGGTGCAGGTCGGAGCAGGAATCCACACCTTTAGTCCCTGAGCAGACTGGAGGAAATACTGAACATATGAATTTAATGTATAGAGAAAAACTAACCACAAATGCATTAAACAGATATTATCTACGGTCACATTGTTCAAATACTGAGTATTGTATTGTATTGTTTGTTATTCAGAAAGTGTATGTTTACATGATAGTTGTTGTTGTCGTGGCAAAACTCCACTCTGGCCTCTGTAAATTGTGAAAATAAATCTTATAAACTCATGGTGAATAATAGGATGCTCAGAATGCAGAAGATACGTGAGGAAGAACTGCTGCAAACTCCTGCACTAGTTCAGTTTCCATAAACATAGGACTCCTCAACAGTAGTAAGCGTCCGTTTGGCCATCATCAGTAATTGTTCGTCAGTATGTGAGTGTTGGAGTGAGGGCCATGGGGATTAAGGTTAAGATTAAACTACCAAAACAGCACTAAACCAGGACTGAATCAGGACTAACCAGGATAAACAGGCTGTAGTTAAGTCTAAGCCTGACATACATCCATTTGCAACAGTTAACCTTTAAATGATTATCACCACAATACAATAAAGCAGAGAAAGAAAGAAGCACTTTATACTACAGTAATGATCTGCATCAAAGGTTTGTGAAGACGTTTGAGAGGAAAAAGTACAGTATCAATTCTGTTAGCTCCTAATTGTATCATGAGATGCACATTGTAATGAGATCTTACTGTAAGATGAATGGAGCTCAACAGTGACAGTAAACCTCTCATAATCTATGCTTTATGAAGATGTCACAGACTGAAAGACGTGGCAAATCTCTGCAGAATTAGAGAACAAAGCACTAAACCCTGTTCATCTGAGGGGAGAGGAATGTCAGTTTGTTCAAAATAATGAGTGACCAATGGAGACATGACTGGTTCCTTCGACTCTTGTTCCCGATCAGCTTTACATTGAGAAACTCTCTCCTCTCTGCTGCTGTGAGCCTCCTCATTTTGGTCTTTAAATGTTCATATTAACCTTAAGCTCTGTATGATCCTCGTGTTTTTATCTCTGGTATTTTGACTGGAGCTAAATGCAATGGGTGACACTCTTTTAATCCGCTTCTTCTAAGTTCTTCTAACAGTCTCTGTCAGGGGTCATCAAACTAAGGCGCCCGGGCTGACTCCGGAGTGCCACGCCCCTTTGACCAGCCCCCCAGCCCCTATGCTCCCACCATCCGAACTGCCTTATGAGGCAATCCTCAAAAGTTGTCATGGCCTATTTTTTTTTTATTACTTTTTGGCAAATAACACGTCTGCATCTTGTATTTTGTAGATTTTTTTCATTAAAACTGACATACCCACTAAGTTAGATCTAAAGGAATTGTGAATACTAATGTTGTGTTTTAGCATAGATAATTACTTTTTTGGAGTATATTTGCTTAAATGTATGACCAGTGGTTAGACGCCCCATATTATTTCTCTTGTCCTCAGCAAGAGGTCCCAAAAGTCACCAGCATTGAAAAACATTTAAAACCTCTATAATTGTGAAAACATTTATATCCAATCAAATATAAGGGTTAAAAAATTATAAAACAATATATATCATGAAAATCAAAAAATATTTTCCATAGAAATCAGTTCATCAAATTTGTGTCCACTGCTTTTGTCAACTCCATCAGACTTTCAATAATAATAAATTTAATCAGGCAATAACATGATCAGCTATATCCCAGAGGACCCCTTTTCATTCTCCTAGCTGTTGGTGAATGCAGCAGTACCACACATGGTCTGGTAAGTTTGACATTTTTTGATATTTTAGATGATAAATGTCAAATATCCTATGGTCACAGCTGGAGCATGTCAACACCATCTCTCTGTTACGATACTTTTAAAAAATCAGAGTGGAATCAATTAAAGTATTTTTTGAGATTATGGAGATAGATAGCAGTAGCCAAAAAACTAACTAGCTAGCTGCAATATTTTTTTCTGCAAAGAGAAAAACATATCATTTTGTCAACTCCGTCAGCGTCAACTCCATCAGCATCAGCAGTCTGATGGAGTTGACATGTAAGCTGACGGAGTTGACAAATCCACCAATAACTGCTTAATGCACCAATATTATACTCTTTTCTCATGGTAAAGGAAGAGAATCATTTTTTGGGGGGGAGGGGGGTTATCTGCACATTTACGTACATATGCAGCATGCAATTACATTATTGTACAACATACTTGTTTTGTAGAACTTGGGTAGGCTTTGGTCTGCTCATTGAATGATTTAGGCTACTTGTGTCTGCTTATAATAACTATGATTGATGTAAAATCTAAAAGGTGTATGTACTGCAGTGTGTAGTTTCCACTACTGAAAATACACCAACTGTGAAGAAGGTCAGTGTTTACTTTTTCCTCAGACCAAAAGTGCACCGTAATTTTGTGTTGATATTCTTAGACAGGATCCATAGGCTGTCCACAATGCCACAGAATCCTGTCTGTTTGACTCGGACAGTGTGCAAAACCCTGCCTTTCCATTGGTTTAATACATTCCAGTATAGTATTATCTGTGGCAGATTTATCCAAAACAGTATCGACTGTTAGCAGTCTTAGTAATGGAGACTGGTTAGCAGTAGTTTATGATGACTACTGGTGGCTGGCCAAGACCATTGCTGTGGATACCGAGCATCAAGATGTGAAAGTTGAATTTATGCATCCACATGGTCCAACAGCAAAGGTTAAGCCTAAGTGTGGCAAGAAGGATGTCTGTTTCTGCCCAGTTCAAGACATCATAGTGAAAATAATTGGCAGTGCATCACCAGTCCAATCAAGAACACGAGAGATCTACAGTATTGCCCCTGATGTGTTGGACTTTATAGAGCATGAGCATGTCCGCCGCCTGCTACTCAAAGCATATGTGCCTCGTGTGGCTACATTCTTGGTTTAAAGAATCGTTTTTTTAATTTTTTCAACAGCTGCCAGTTCTTGCTGTCTTCATTTGCCTAGTTTTGAAGTATACAATGTTTTGCAGCAACATGTTGGCTGTTGTTGGCATAGTTGGAAATGGTGCAATTATACGACAATGATAATAGTATAAAGTGCAGTTTTTACAGTTTGCTTATTGCAGATGAGTAAAATATGTTCACAATGAAGCTAGAAATTACTGTTTCTAAATGTATTGTTTCTTTCATCTGTTTTAAAAAGCAGTTTTTCATCAATCATAAATGCAAATGTCATTTTGTCAACTCCATCAGTTTCCCGTCAACACCGTCAGATCATTATCAGCACTGTCAGATGTATGTTTTTGTATTTTTTTGTGGGGTAAAAAAAATGTTTTCTTCAGTTTTTGTTGTTTAAGCAATAAAGGATCATCAGATCTACATCGTTTTGTGTTTTATTCATTTAAGGGTTTTTTCCTATGGTGGCACAAAAAAAGATAAAGTTTTTGAAAATGCCATTTTTTAAAATCTGGGTATTGATAAAAGTCTAAAATTAAGCCTTAAGTATATATATTACATTTTATTGCATATCACAGTAACTATATACTCTTACAACATAAATCAGAACTTAAGATTCTTATTGGGCTAGTACAATTATATAATTATGTAGTTTGAGTGTATCTGACGGAGTTGACGTAAAGCAAGGCATTATGGTAAGGAAGTGAACTTGTTAAAAATGTTTTTTAACATCCTGCCTGCACCTTTACATGGTTTAATAGCACAGATCTTTATCTACATGAATATGTAACCTTAATCAATATAGTGTAATTAAAAAAAAAAAAGTTTTTCTGAGGGTGTTTTGTCCCGACTCTCAAGAATCAGTGATTTAAATAATTATATGACGTATTTACATTTGCTGCCGAAGTCTTCAACTGACAAACTCGAGATCAAACAGTGGCAGCCAATACAGGAGGACATAAATAAATGGAATATCTGAGGTATTTCAAATTAAAACAAAGTGTGAATTATTTACTACTTTTGCAAACCACTAGTAATGATAAACAAATATGTTCCAGGAATTCTGTGCTGATATAGTTTTGTGGATGCTGTGCCCGGCGAGTCATTTCTACTTCACAGTGAGGCTGGCGGTGTCATGTTGTTCTGGGTCACACAATTCTGTTAAGGCCGACCCGCCCCCGGGCCCCATCACGGTCAGGAGTGGTAATGTGGCCCCCAGAGGAAAAAGTTTGGTGACCCCGGTCTAAGTTTTGTCTGTAAATGGAAAGCCAAAGGTCCATTTGACAGTGTTGCTAAACCCTCTCCTGCTCCCCTGCAGACAGGAAAGCCTCGCTCCACATTGGCTCTTTGGTTGCGATGATACTTATGGTCAGAATTAGCATCTATAACTGCAATCCTCGATGAGCTTCACTAGGCTGGAGCTGAGTGCTGTGGATGACGTCACACTCCACTTCTTTACAGTCTATGGTCTGGACTCGGCAGGTAACACTGGTCATTAGCACCTTCCCAGTGGGTCTGGCCTCTCCTGGCCCTGCTCCTCCTTAACCCCAGGGCCGCAGAAAAGACCCGCGCAATTTTCCCATCTTAACGGAAAGTCCATTACAGACCGTACGCCAAACTGCACCTCGGCATTATCCTGCAGAGCTTCGCCTTTCCTGAGAGCGTCTGCAGCGTGTACCCGGGCCCCTGCACTTGACCCGCTGTACCCGCCCTCGCTCGCAGCCTCTCCACTCTTCACTATTGACTGACAGGACAAGTGCGGCTAACAGCATCCCTGACCCGCCGCATTTGTCCACATCGCTGTGCTTTCACGGCGGAGAGAGAGGGAGCAGGCGGAGAATGTGTTTTTTGGAACAATCCGGGCGCGCCTGGATGCCTTGGAAGAATCGGACACATTTTGTCGAGCGTTGCCATTTCTGTCTCCTCTTGCGCCTCTCCAACTGTTGTTCAGACTGTCACATGTAAAGGAGGCTCTGTTTGGATTAGCTCTGTCCAAACTGTCACTGTTGTTCCCAGAAATTTCCTATTGTCGAAAATTAATACTGGGGAAATGAGAAATCTTTTGTTAATTATTGTGCATAGATTCAGATGGGAGAAGAGAGTACATAGCAGTCATTTTTGGGATTATTTCAATAACAATAAGCAGATCATGTTTAGCACTCTGTCCCAAATGTGTGAAAACCTGCTGGTAGAGACAGAGGAGTTGGTTGAATTGCCTGTACCAGATTTTTGTTCCATGTATTTGAGCAAAATGTGTCTTGCTCCAGTACAAATATATCGTGTAAGCAGCTCTTGAGGTGTTATAGTGTAGTGTCTGAGAATCAGGAAGGGCTCTTTGCATGCTAGCTGTGCAGCATGTTTAAAAAGAACTTGTTTTGTTTTTAAAGACTTGTCTTGTCTGAGCACTCAAAAATGCTCTGTTCACATTTTGCCCAAACTGTTGCATCATAGGTAAAAATGGATCTGTGCATCACTCTGAATTCTCCATCTGGAACGGTGAAAACACTGAAAATGTTCCGAAAAAGGAGGAACTTGCAGCATAATGTCTTGAGCTGATTGAGTGAACTGCCCTGTAGTGCACACCCACAGTTTCTTTTCAGCCAATCACGGCAAACTTGTCAAAATGACATGTTGGAGATGGAACATGACGATAAATGAATTTAGACGTATTTCCAATACAAATTTGTGCATTAAGGGTAAGAGGGTAAGGCATCATCACCGTCTGCCACCGCCATGTTTGTTTTGCTCTGTGTAGGCCGTAGTCCAGGGCTTTCCACTCTTTTTGCTCTGGTGATCTACTTTTACAAAACAAAATACCCGAGGGCTAATTTTAATTTTTTTTATATATATATATATATATATATATATATATATATATATATATATATATATATATATATATATATATATATATATATATATATATATTCCACGGTGGTTGGTCTCTCACCCTCATCAGCTCGGGTTCTACCAGAGGCCTGGGAGCTTGACAGTTCTGCACAGTATCTTTGCTGTTCCAGTACTGCACTTTTCTGGACTCAGATGTCTGTTGTCCTTCCTGGGATCTGCTGCAACCACTCATCCAGTTTGGGGGTCACGGCCCCGAGTGCTCCGATCACCACAGGCACCACCAATGCTTTCACCTTCCAGGCTCTCTCCAGCTCTTCTTTGAGCCCCTGGTATTTCTCTAGTTTCTCGTGTTCCTTTTTCCTGACATTGCCATCGCTCGGTATTGCAATGTCCACCACCACGGCTTTGTTCTCTCGCTTATCCAGAAGCACGATGTCCGGTTGGTTCACCAGCACCATTCTGTCACCATCTATCTCGTCTATCTCGCTTATCTCGAAATGGGCGATATATATAAATAAAAATAAATAAATAAATAAATAAATATATATATATACATATAAATATATACATATACATATATATATACATATATATATATATATATACACACACACACACACACACACACACAGATCCAGTAGCTCACTCCACCCTCTTCCAAGTAGCTCGTCAAGGGATTTCTGAATTATATGTTACGCTGAATAAGAAAAACATGTGTTAATTTCATGCCTGTGCTGTTGTACATGTGTCATTTTGAAGCTCAGCTTTGTGCACTAATAAACGGACACTGGTGTTTTATCGGTATCTAACTGTCCCCCAAGACTCGCCCTCTTTTATAATTGTCTCAATTTCTTTCGGCCGCTAAAATGAGTAGTGCTCTCACATTTTAGCTCATGGAGGAAAAAGGTTAGCGCCCCCTGTCTGTGGTGTAGGCTTGGTGCTTGGGGCTGGCGTCATGTTGCCTGAAAGGTTCTGGACATTTCCTACATAGTCCATAAACCATCACAGGACTCTTTCTGTGGTGACTCTATTAGCATAGCGATCATGAGGGAAAAAACAGAGGGTGCTCCAAGGCCTAAATACCTCATTTTCCATAGGCAGACATGGTTTAAGTTATAAAATGCAAAACACCGAACACCTAAGGCGAACAAAGGCATGTTTAAAGGAGAATTAGAGCCACAGGAGTCCCCTATGCTGAGCCACTCCCCCCTCATCCTGCTAATTAAACTCCTGCATTTAGTACTTGTAGATTTGTATATTTCTGGAGAATTTGTCATGTGGGAGCATCTTCAGACATGTTTTTGATGAGGGAATAACAGTATAACATAGTAAAAAAGCTTTGTAAAGTGGATTTTGCTGAAGACCCCCTTTTAAATGCATTTATTTTCCACATAAAAGCATGAACCTTATGCAAAAACACAAATATAGACCATTTGTGTACATCGCCTCAGCCCGCCTTTGTTTTCCATACAGAATACATACTTCTGTTTCATCCGTAGGCGCTCATGTTACACAGCGTTGCTTTGAACATCCGAACACAATTGCTTTGTTGATCCTCAGCAGCGTCCGCGTCCCTCTCCTCCTATAATAATGTTTAAATCCACGCTCTCTACAGCGCAGCTACAGGTAGTGCTCGCACGTCTCCCTTTCTCCTCACCATCCTCCCCTCGCCTCCCTGTGTGTTGTCACGGCAACGCAGCGGTCACCCCATCCCGACGCCTGTTTGAACTGCCTCCCGCTCGCCTCTCTCTCTCCGTCTCGCTCGCTTTGTCCCTTTGAAATCAGGCTCAAAATGGCGACGGCGGAGGGGCTGATTCGTCTGCACCTGTGGATCTCTGCTTTCTCCGTTTGGATCACAGAGATGAACGAGTCCCAGAGAAGATGTTTATATAATGAAATAATCTAGCACTGGTTATGATGCGATGCTTAGGTTAAGGTGTTTAGGTTTAGATAAAGGTTTTTGAAGGAGCTGTATTCAGCCTCATTTTTACTGAAGAAATAAAACAAAAAGAGTCTAAATATCGGTTCCTTATACACAAACTTGTATTATTTTACCATATCAGGAGTTTTTCAGATGTTTGTCTCCATGGAGATGTTATTGATCTGTCTGGAATGTTTCACAGTATGATGTTAAACCTTTCTGTCGTCATGGAGACCAAACCAGACCAAGTTACAAGTCAGATCTGCAAAGAGGCGACCTCGCTCACAGTCAGAATGTTGTTTTTCTAGGTATTTTTGAGCTATAAAACCACCTGTATTTGAATACATGTAAAGTTGAGCTGTTTAATGTCACACTGTGGGACATTCCAGCGTGAGCAGTGACGTATCCAGAGTGTAGCTGTCCTGGTTTTCTTCTCAATTAAAAGGTCTTCGCATTTATTCTCACCAACTTCAACACATGGAACATCGTGAAGACTACAATAAAGACAGACAGAGAAAATGTCTCAGATTTGCATAAATTACCTCTAAATAAACACAAATTACAGACAATATATTTAGCGTGTTCCCCAATACATCACCAGCGGTAGTTAAGTAGCATTTTGACCTATTTTCTCTTTTGTTTCTCTCTATCGTCTTTCTCCGTTTTGTGCTATTATTTCTCACTCTCTTTGAACTTCCGGTGTAAGGTAAAAGGTCACCTGACTCAAAAGGTCAATATTTTACAAATAAAATATTTGGAAATTAATAACGACTGACATATACTGACATTATCGTCAGCTACACAGAGAAACGAGAAGGTGACAGACCCCAAACGAAAAGTTACACAATGTACCAGGAAGTCATATTGTGCTTGTGTGTGTCACGCCCCTGGTTGCTGACACGAGTCTTCACTGGCTGTGGGTGTGGACATGGGTGGAGTCTGCTGGGAGCACCTGCTCGTCATCTCAATCAGCCGACTACAAAGGCCCAGCTCTCCTGCCGGACTCTGCCAGATTGTTGTTGTCTACTAGATGCTCTGGATTTTGGAAGACTCTTGTGTCCAGCTCCAGGCTCCTCTCTACAGTCACCATTGCCCGATTTCAATAAACCCTTGTTTCTTTTGCAGTTTATCCTCGCCTCCAGTCTGTTCTTTGGGTCCACCTCTGTGCACCTAACAGAACAATCTGGCCAAAACATGGATCCAACAGACCCACACTCTCACTCCGAAATGGCTCAAGCAGAACCCAACCCGCTGGCTCAAGCTGTCTCCAATCAAGGTCAATTACTGGGAAGGCATGACAATCAATTAAAAGAAATTGTTGGAACTCAGCAAGCGTTCGCCGCTCAGATGAACCAGATCGGAACCATGCTGGCTAACCTCACTACGGCTTTCACCCAGTTTGCTGCTGCTCCGCCACCATCCAGCGTCCTACCTGGGGCTTCTCCACCACCTCCTGCTCCACCTACCATGGCTCCACGAGAACCTCACATTCCCACTCCGGAGCGATATGCGGGTGATCTTGGCTCCTGTGGTCGATTTCTCCTCCAGTGTTCCCTGGTGTTTGAACAGCAGCCTCACACCTATGCTTCAGAGAAGTCACGCATTGCTTTTGTTATAAGTCTATTAACTGGGAAAGCGTCTCTATGGGCTACAGCAGCTTGGGAGAATTACTCAGACATTTTTCAATCCTACTTAGCTTTTTCTAATGAAATGAGAAAACTATTCGATCATCCTTTAAGAGGCAAAGAAGCTGCTAAAAGACTGTTAGCACTTAACCCTTTCAAACCTCACAGCCTGAGTGAAAACAAACCCATTTCCTGGCCTCCTGGGCCAAAAAAATGCAACAAATGATATAGTTAGAAAAAAATAAAAATAAAATAAAATAATCAAGTCAGATAAAACTGCGAGACATCGAGCGCCTGCGGTCCTGAGGGAGACTTCGGAAGGAACCAGCTACTAGATGGTTCGATTAGTCTTTCGCCCCTATACCCAGGTCGGACGACCGATTTGCACGTCAGGACCGCTGCGGGCCTCCACCAGAGTTTCCTCTGGCTTCGCCCTGCCCAGGCATAGTTCACCATCTTTCAGGTCCTATCGCGCGCGCTCATGCTCCACCTCCCCGACGGAGCGGGCGAGATGGGCCGGTGGTGCGCCCGGAGCCCCGGGGGGCCGGGATCCCACCTCAGGCGGCGCGCGCCGGCCCTCACTTTCATTGCGCCACGGGGTTTCGACTGCCACCCTCTGACTTGCGCGTGTTAGACTCCTTGGTCCGTGTTTCAAGACGGGTTGGGTTGCCGACATCGCCACGCACTGAGGACAGTCCGCCCTGGTCGACAGTCGCGGCGGGGCAGGGGGCCCCGTCCCCGGGAGGGACGCCCCCGAGAGGACGTTCCGCCGGAGAGGGCGCAGTGGGCACTGAATCCCACGGCCCCGGGAAGTGGCGAGGTCCGGGCGGGAGGAGCTGTAAAGCACGCGGCCGGGGCGGCGTGCCACCTTCTCCTTGAGCCTTTCCTGGCCGACCCGGATAATGATTCGCTGGTTATTTTTAGGACCAGTCTCTATGAGAACAGAAACCCGGTTTACCGGGCATCCGTTTTTATGAGGCTATGACGCTAGCCCGGTTTACTGGGCATATGGTGCGATAGGGTTAACCAAGGATCCTCCTCAGTTGCTCAGTATGCAATAGATTTCCGAATTCTAGCTCATGAAAGTGGTTGGGATGAAGTGGCCCTACAAAATGTTTTTTTAAGAGGACTCTCAGATAACGTAAAAGATGAGCTTGCTGCCCGCGATGAGACAAATAGCCTTAGGCCATTCGCCTCGATAACAGACTCAGGGAGAGGCGCAGTTTCACGTCGGCTTACTTTTCGCACTCGCTATGTTTCCTCATCTCCTGCTCCTTCACCTGTACCAACCAATGTTCCACCTCTGCCTTCCAGTAACCCCAGGCCTTCAGACATGGAGGAGCCCATGCAATTGGGTCGTGCCCGACTAACTCCAGCAGAACGCCAATGCCAACTAAGGTTTGGGCATTGCTTTTACTGGGGACAAGAAGGACATTTTGTCAGCATTTGCCCTTTGCAGCCAAAAGACCAGGTTCACCTGTGAGTGGAGGGATCCTTGTGAGCCATGCTTCCTCTCCATCACCATTTTCTCCAGACCGGCTTCTTCTTCAGGCCTCCTTGATGTGGTTACGTGAGTCACTCTCATGTCATAGTTTTGTTGATTCAGGGGCTGACGATAATTTTATTGACTCTAATCTAGTACTCCAAGCTAAAATCCCAACTGAAGAATTTCCCAGAGAGGTAAATGCACTGAATGGAAACCACTTGGCCAAGATAACTCACCGCACTGAGCCTGTCACCCTTGTCCTTTCAGGCAACCACAGGGAGGAGATCCAGTTCTTGGTCATTTCATCTCCTTTAGCTCCAGTGGTTTTGGGTTTACCTTGGTTAAAGATGCACAACCCTCAAATAGACTGGTCAGCCAACAAAGTTAACAGCTGGAGTGTTCACTGTCACTCCCACTGCCTCAAGTCAGCCGTTACTGTGAGTAAGGGTTCCAACTCCACTCCACCTAGTCCTCCTGATTTGACCGCTGTACCCACCATTTCTCATGATTTATCTCAAGTGTTCAGTAAAGAGAAAGCACTGTCTCTCCCTCCTCACCGCCCCTATGATTGTGCTATAGACCTACTTCCTGGAGCTCCTCTGCCTACAAGTCGTTTGTATAAACTTACCCGTCCTGAGAGGGAGACAGTGGAGCAGTACATAAGGGACTCTCTGGCTGCTGGGATAATTCGGCCCTCCTCATCCCCAGTAGGAGCTGGATTTATCTTTGTGGATAAGAAGGATAAAACCTTACGACCCTGCATTGACTACCGTGGTTTAAATGACATCACCATAAAGAATATATATCCTCTGCCACTCATTGACTCCGCTTTTGAGCCCCTTCATCAAGCAAACATTTTTACCAAACTAGACCTCCGCAACGCCTGTCATCTGGTCCGAATCCGTCAGGGTGATGAGTGGAAGACGGCATTTAACACTCCCATTGGTCACTTTGAGTATTTAGTCATGCCATTCGGACTCACAAATGCCCCTGCCTTCTTCCAAGCCCTTGTGAATGATGTGCTCAGAGACATGCTCAATAGATTTGTATTTGTTTACCTGGATGACATTTAGATTTTTTCCAGAGATGTTAAGGAACATGTGGAGCATGTGAGGTTGGTCCTTCAAAGACTTCTGGAGAACAAGTTATTTGTTAAAGCAGAGAAATGTGAGTTCCATACTTCCACTACTTCTTGGTTTTGTTATTGAGCAGGGGCAACTCAAGCCTGATCCAGCAACAGTGGAAGCTGTTGTGGAGTGGCCGAGACCTGAGACGCGTGAACAACTTCAGCGTTTTCTGGGATTTGCAAACTTCTACAGGAGGTTCATCAGGGATTACAGTAGAAAAGCAGCTCCTCTTACCCGTTTGACCTCCACACTAGTCCCTTTCAAATGGTCTGAGGATGCTGAAAATGCCTTCTCCTCACTCAAACGATTATTTATAACTGCTCCCGTCTTATCTCACCCAGATCCGTCCAGGCAATTCATTGTAGAAGTCAATGCCTCTGACTCCGGAGTGGGAGCAGTTTTGTCCCAGCGTTGCCCTAAAGACCAGAAAATGCACCCTTGTGCTTATTTCTCGTGGCGATTAACACCCGCTGAGGCCAACTACGACATTGGTAACAGGGAGCTCCTGGTTCAATTCAATTTATTTTTGTAGCGCCCAAAATCACAACAACAGTTGCCTCTAAGGGCGTTCCAAGATATGGATGAGTAAAACATACACACAGACATATCAAAACAGGAATAAACAACATTCATGTAAAGCAGCAAATGAAACATTGTCCAGTCATCCCCTGTCCTTAGACCCTCCTTCTCAGCAAGGAAAAACTCAAAAAAAAAAAACCCAGGGTCCTGGGAAAAAGAAGAAACCTCGGGGAGAACTACAGTGAAGGAGGGATCCACTCCCATGGACGGACAGGCTATAGATGTCCAGGCCCGTGGGCCAGTTCGGTATGACCACAGCTACCCAGGTGGGGAAGAGCCGGGCGAGGAGGAGGAGCCGGGCGAGGAGGAGGAGAGGGGTGAGGAGGAGGAGAGGGGTCCGGCTGCCATCAGGCATCTGAAAGAGTTCCATTCCACAGGGGGAGTGGGACAGGGGACAACATGTGAATAGCAATGAACAAACTACAGATGAGAACATAGTGAGTGATGCTGATGAGAAAATAGGAGGAAACAGAGGACAGTGCTCAGGTTGCCACACTTCCCCCAGCTTGTTATCTCCTGCAGCAGCTTATCTTAGTGACATCAACTAAGTAACCTGGTCATAAGCTATTCCGAAGAGGAAGGTTTTAAGCCTGGTCTTAAATAAAGAGACTGTGGAGCCTGTTTAACACCAACAGGGAGTTGATTCCATAACACAGGAGCTTGGTAACTGAAGGCTCTCCCCCCACTGTACTTTTAGACACTCTAGGAACCACTAATAATCCTGCATTCTGAGAGCGAAGTGCTCTATTTGGCTGATAGGGGACAATGGCATCCTGAAGATATGATGGGGCCATATTGTTTAAGGCTTTGTATGTCAGGAGGAGAACTTTGAATTTAATTCTAAGCTCGACAGGAAGCCAGTGCAGTGATTTTAACACAGGACTGATGTGATCACGTCTTTTAGTTCCTGTTAGGACTCTGGCCGCTGCATTTTGGACCAACTGGAAGCTTCTTAAAGTACCTTTAGTGCAGACGGTGAGCAGAGAATTACAGTAATCTAGTCTGGATGTAACAAATGCATGGATAAGTTTTTCAGCATCATTTTTAGGCAAAATATTTCTGATTTTAGTTATGTTTCGCAGGTGAAAATATGCAGTTTTACAAGCTTGGTTTATATGAGCTGTGAATGAGAGATTTTGGTCAAATACGACTCCAAGGTTTTTTACAGTAGAGCTAGAGGCTATACTCACATTGTCAAGTGAGATTATCTGGTCGGACAGAGAATCTCTCTGACCTTTAGGACCGACAACAATGACCTCTGTTTTTTCAGGGTTTAAGAGCAGGTAATTCAGGGTCATCCAGGTTTTGATGTCCTTCACACAGGCACTGAGCTTATCGATTTGATCTGATTAGGTTTCATTGATAAGTACAGCTGAGTGTCATCAGCATAGCAGTGGAAATTAATGCCATGTTTTCTGATAATGTTACCTAATGGCAACATATACAGAGTAAACAGGATTGGACCAAGCACAGATCCTTGTGGAACACCGCAAGCTACTTTAGAGCAGGGAGAGGTGCACTGGTTTACACTAACAAACTGGTACCTATCTGATAGAGAGGATTTAAACCATTTGAGGGCGGTCCCTCTGACACCTATGTCACATTCTAATAATAATAATAATAATAATGCATCAGTTTTATATAGCGCTTTTCTGGATACTCAAAGACGCTTTACAGAGCATTATTCATTCACTCCAGACCCGGTGGTGGTAAACTACTATTGTAGCCACAGCTGCCCTGGGGCAGACTGACGGAAGCGAGGCTGCCAATCTGCGCCATCGGCCCCTCTGACCACCACCAACACTCACGCACACACCACTTTCATACTAGGCAATGTGGGTGATGTGTCTTGCCTAAGGATACTACGACAGTTTTTGCCACTGGCGCCCCCCTGTGGCACCTGGAATTCCCAGTGGTCTCCCATCCAAGTACTAACCAGGCCCGGCCCTGCTTAGCTTCTGAGATCTGACGGGATCAGGCTTTGACGAGCCGGTATGGCCACATTCTAACCTCTGCAGTAGAATGTTGTGATCAATGGTGTCAAACGCTGCACTGAGGTCCAGTAGGACCAGGACTGAAGCCAGCCCGTTATCAGCAGCTAGTAGCAAATCATTTGTCACTTTAAGCAGAGCAGTTTCTGTGCTGTGGTGAGCTCTGAAACCAGACTGAAATTTTTCATATAAATTGTTGTCCTGCAGATGGTGACAAAGCTGTTTCACCACAACTCGTTCCAGAATCTTTGAGAGAAATGGAAGATTCGAGATAGGTCTGTAGTTTGCTAGTTCATCAGGATTTAAGATAGGTTTTTTCAACAGCGGTGGTGGTAGTATTGGCTCTGCAAGAATGGCGCCACTGGCTGGAAGGCGCTGAGCTAAAAGGTTGAACTCCCAGCAGGCTAGGTGGGCATTGTTCCTAGGTAGATTTAACTTTACACTTACTTACCGTCCTGGATCCCGGAATGTAAAGCCAGATGCCCTATCCCGCCAGTCCATTTCTGAAGAGGTTGAGTCTCAACCTGGTCCTGTCCTACCTCCATCTTGCCTCACTGACAAGCCTGACTCCACTGTCAAGACCTCAACTCCAATTTACCTTCTTGGAGCTGTTAATTGGGAGATTGAGAAGGTAGTCCGGGAGGCCCAACAAACCCAACCTGATCCAGGTACTGGCCCACCTAATTGTTTGTTTGTTCCTGACTCTGTGCGATCCCAAGTTCTGCAGTGGGGGCACTCGACTAAGCTAACCTGTCATCCTGGTTTTAATCATTTCTCAAACAACGGTTTTGGTGGCCCTCTATGTCACGTGACACCCGAGCCTTTGTTTCTGCTTGTCCTGTGTGTGCTCGCAGCAAATTCAGTCACCTGCCCCCTGCTGGTCTCCTCCATCCTCTGCCAATCCCCAGCCGGCCTTGGTCACATATTGCAGTGGACTTTGTAACTGGTCTCCCCACATCTGAAGGTAATGCCACTATTCTCACTATTGTGGGTCGTTTTTCGAAGGCTGTGCATTTTGTCCCTCTCCCCAAATTACCTTCATCCTCTGAGACCGCTAAACTCCTGGTACAGCATGTGTATCGTCTTCATGGTATTCCCACAGACATTGTGTCGGACCAAAGCCCACAGTTTTCCTCACAGGTTTGGAAGGCCTTTTGTCAGTCTCTGGGGACTTCAGTCAGCCTTTCTTCAGGATATCACCCACAATCCAATGGACAAACTGAGAGGGCAAACCAGGACCTGGAGTCTGCTCTGCGCTGCGTCACGGCCCGTAATCCCACCACTTGGAGCTCATTCTTACCTTGGGTCGAATATGCTCACAATTCCCTCGTAATTTCCGCTACAGGTATGTCTCCTTTTATGGTGTCATTGGGTTTTCAACCACCTCTATTTCCTGCTCAGGAGACAGAAGTCACAGTCCCTTCAGTCCAGGCCCATCTGCGGCACTGCCGTAATGTATGGAAGACTGCCAGAGCAGCTCTAAGACGCACTAGTGTTCGGAACCAAGACAGCGCCAATCGCCACCGCATGCCATCCCCCACCTTCCAACCAGGGCAAAAGCCTGTAGTTTCCAGTTCTCTCAGCCCTCTGGCCGATCCCCCTCCTCCCACCCGGATCATTGACAATCATCCTGCCCTCACTGTGCGCCGCATCCTGGACGTCCGGCGCCGTGGGAGGGGTCACCAGTATCTTGTGGACTGGGAAGGATATGGTCCAGAGGGGAGCGCTCTTGGGTCCCCCGGCATTACATCTTGGATGCCTCTCTGCTCTGAGATTTCTATAGGACCTTCCTGACAAGCCTGGAAGGACGTCCGGTGATGTCCCCTAGGAGGGGGGTACTGTCACGCCCCTGGTTGCTGACACCAGTCTTCACTGGCTGTGGGTGTGGACATGGGTGGAGTCTGCTGGGAGCACCTGCTCGTCATCTCAATCAGCCGACTACAAAGGCCCAGCTCTCCTGCCGGACTCTGCCAGATTGTTGTTGTCTACTAGATGCTCTGGATTTTGGAAGACTCTTGTGTCCAGCTCCAGGCTCCTCTCTACAATCACCATTGCCCGATTTCAATAAACCCTTGTTTCTTTTGCAATTTATCCTCCAGTCTGTTCTTTGGGTCCACCTCTGTGCACCTAACAGTGTGATTTCTATTTATAATCTACTGTAAAATATCAGCATTTATTTGTTTCAATCACTTAACAGACCAGGCATTTATTTGAAACCAGGAGATTCGAATATGGCCCAGGAGAGATCGCTAAATTACTCAAACATATAATGTATTTTTGAGTAATTCAGCGATTTTGTGTAATATAGTTTATCATTTCACACCAATGTTATTTGAAATATCTCAAAGTATAAAATAAATGATCCACGGGTGTCGTATATTAAAGATATTAAAGATTCACTGTGTCCATCACCTGCTTGTTTCTATGGATACGTCACTGCTCTGCCTGGAATGTCCCATAGTGTGACATTAACAACATAACTGCTTTACATTTATTCAGTTACATGTGGTTTTATAGCTTAAAAATACCTAGAAAAACATTCTGACTGTAAGCGAGGTCGCCACTCCGCAGATCTGAGCTGTAACTGGGTCTGATTTGGTCTTCATGAGGATAGGACGGTTTAACTCCACACTGTGGGACATTCCGAGCAAAGTAAAAAAAAAAAATTGATGAGCAAAGCATTTGACGGAGCCTCCACCAGAAAAGTAATTTGTCTTCAAAATCCAACCAGCCAAAGCTGTTCTTGAATCATCTGTTGATCGCTAAAGAACGGAGCTGATTTGTCCTTCGTGAACCTCGCGTTGCTCCATCAGATTCGAGCATTAGTTTAGACTTTTGTTTTATGGATGTGTGTGGAGTGCTGAAGGAGACTGTGCGCACAGCGAGACAGACGCTGGGCACTGGAGACAGAGGAATCGACCACCGCGTAACTGCCGTCCGGGAAAGCACTCACTCACCACATTTCAACTCAATTTTCCTGAAATCGTCATCACAGGAATCGTTTGCGTTCTAATTTTGGTGTTTTTTTACGAGCGAGCGGCAACATCTTTCCATCGAAACATCTCCTCCTCGAGAGCCACTTTAGAGAGCTTTTCGGAGCTTGTTATAGTCGTGGTTTCAGATGTTGCCGAGCATGTTTGAGTAATTTAGTGATCTTTTCTGGCAATCTCCCTCAGCAATTCTCCATAAATATACAAAAACGTGACACAAAACGGCGTGCGACTTCACAAGACGTGCGGTATATGATGCTGATTGACCTTCATAGTGTCTAAATGCAGTCTAACAGGAGTCTACTGGCCTTTATAGTATTATTAATGGTAAATAAACTTCTCCTGCGTAAGACGTCCAGTTGGTCTCCAGCCTTTTACTTCCACCCTTTTGGGACGAGCTGAAAACGTTTGCAACATGTTTTTGAGGAGGTAACAACATTCTAACTTGATTTAAAGAGAATTTTGCGTAACGTAGAACATTTAACCGCATTTTAAAACTCGAAAAGACTCGTCAAGACTTTATATTGTAATGGTGTAATTATGTTTTAGTGAAATGAGTATTCAGTGAGATCACGACTGGTGTGTGTGCGTGTGTGTGTGCGTGTGTGTGTGTGTGTGTGTGTGCGTGTGCGTGTGGCGTTTTCGTTAGTTTCTTCGTCTTTTGGCTGGTCCCGGTGTGTTTGTGTCTGTCGTCAGGAGCTCGGGGGCCCCTCTGACAGCCCTGACAGATGATGTCTCTATGCAGCTGTGGGTGAGCGGGTGCCAGGGCGCAGCACCCTCGGGCGACCGGACCCCGTTCCAAAAGAGGCGGTTCGGGAGCCAGTAAGGGCCCTGGAATGTGTGAGTGTGTGAGTGTGTGAGTGTGTGAGTGTGTGAGTGTGTGAGTGTGTGTGTGTGTGAGTGTGTGAGTGTGTGAGTGTGTGAGTGTGTGAGTGTGTGAGTGTGTGTGTGTGTGAGTGTGTGAGTGTGAGTGTGTGTGAGTGTGTGAGTGTGTGAGTGTGTGTGAGTGTGAGTGTGTGAGTGTGTGAGTGTGTGTGTGTGTGAGTGTGTGAGTGTGTGAGTGTGTGAGTGTGTGAGTGTGTGAGTGTGTGAGTGTGTGAGTGTGGGTGAAGGTGTTCTGCCCCAGGGCTGAGAGGCTGTGTCCTTGTCGGCTGTGGGTTAGTAGCCAAAAATTGTACTCGAGTTTTAAGTTTAAAAAAAAAAAGTATTTAAGAAACCTCCTCCTCACTTTGTAACATCTGGTTTATAATTTAAAGTTCAGTTAAGTGTTAGAACATCCTTCCCTCCGCAAAAACACACCTGGAGTTGCGTTGTGTTTCATCCACACACCTTTGAGTAACTTTATTATTATCCGTCTACATATCGAAAATGCGCCGTTCCAACTTGTGATGTCATGAAGCGGAAGTTTTAAACAAATACCTTTTGTTCGGTAGAAATAAGCATCAGCGAGGGTTAAAACGGACGGCCTGAAGGGAAAAGAAAAGGAAAAGAAAGAGAGGAAGGGAGGAAGAAAAGAAAAAGAGAGAAAAAATGAAAAAAGGAGGAGAGGGGAGAGGAGGAGATATGGAGGAGAGGAGGGAGGAGAGAGGGAGAAGAGGAGGGAGGAGAGGAGGAGATATGGAGAGAGGGAGGAGAGAGGGAGGAGAGGAGGAGAGAGGAAGGAGAGGAGGAGAGGAGGAGAGGAGGGAGGAGAGAGGGGGAAGAGGAGGGAGGAGAGGAGGAGAGAGGGAGGAGAGGAGGGAGGAGAGAGGGAGGAGAGGAGGGAGGAGAGAGAGAGAAGAGGAGGGAGGAGAGGAGGAGAGAGGGAGGAGAGGAGGAGAGGAGGGAGGAGAGGAGGGAGGAGAGGAGGAGAGAGGGAGGAGAGGAGGAGAGAGGGAGAAGAGGAGGGAGGAGAGGAGGAGAGGAAGGAGAGAAGTGATCGTTCAGTAGGTATAAGCATTTCCAACACTGAATTGATCCAAATGACTCTATTGAAGCTGTGTGGAGTTTAAAAACACAGTGGAGCACTTCCTGTATTACCCCATGATGTCACAAGGTGGAACAGCGTGTTTTCAGTTCGAGAGAAAAACTAAACGTGCACGAATCAGACAAAACGCGACTGCAGGTGTATTTGTGATGAAGAAACGACATCAGAACTAGAAGAAAAGTTTTAGTGTAATTTGAAGGACAAAAGAGTGAATCTGACAATAATCTGGGCATTAAAGACAAATAACGAAAGGAAAGACATCACAATATTAGAGGCAAACTGGGGGGAATCGTTTAACATCGTTTCATGGGGAGAGTTAGAACGGAAATCTACAATGGAATATTTTATTTTTTTCTGAAAATGTGACAAAATACAGTGTAAAATCAGATAAATGCTGCAGGGGCTGTGGTCAGACAGGAGATTACACACACACAAGAGTTAGATTAGATTAGATTAGATTAGATTAGCCTTTATTGTCTCCCTTGGGAGAAATTTGTCTCGGGACAGGGGCACTCCTGTCACATAGACATACAACATACAGCACACACACAGTGGACACATCAATTCATACAGTTCAACATTTGATAATATTGCACCATTCCCATAATTAGCATATTTTTGCACATTCCCTGGGGCTTAAAAAGTGTAAAAGTCAGTATTGCACATTCCCTGAAACCTATTCACTGTAAGTGCTCAAAAATATTGCACCTTCCCTGGAGCCCACCTATGAGCAGTATTGCATATTCCCCAAAGCGTATGTGCAAATAATATTGCACAGTCCCTGATGGCCGTACAGTAATACAGTAGAGCATTATTTCTTCAAGTTCAACTTCAAGTTGTTCGAGTAACATATCACTAGATTATTACAACAACTATTTTTTATTGTTTCTACTATTTGAAAAGAAACTGGCCGTAGAGCGTTTAACTTCAAGGCCCCAAACGATGGAAGAACTCGCCCTCCTCAATTCGATCAGTCACATCGATCCACCTGTTTAAGGCTCTTCAGATACAAACCTCTTGTTTTCACACATTTATATTCGATGTACGTTCTGATGTACGTAGAGTTGCTTTCCCGATGTACTTTCTCATGTACTTTCCTTCGGTAAAGTATAAATAGACATGTGTGCGGATGGTAAATTCAGAGAGAAGTCTGTATTTCTTAGGATCCTGTGTTGAACAGTGAGGACGTTGACTGTGTTGCTGTGTTTTCTTTTCGCTCGTTCTCTTTTTCTTTTCTGTAATCGCCCACATTCACATGTCACATTTGATTTTGTTTCTTATTTTAAATGCAAAATAACATGTTGTAGCCAGATGTGTTTTCATATTTAAAGTGTAAAAAGTCTCGTTCCACTGGCAGATTTTACTTGTCAAGTGAAATTTACTCAAATCGTGGTAAAACTTTCTTAGATTGAGTCATTTTAACTTGACTTAGATTTTGTCTTTTTGCAGTGCGGAAAGAGACGCCGCAACTTTTACTCAAGTACGAGTCCAGTTACTTCAGTAAAAATATTACTTCGCACTCTGAAAAGCACAATTTCTTTATAAAGATGCTCAGGTAACAGCGCTGGTCCCTGTGTGTGTCTTTGCTCGTGGAGGTAATTCAAGTTCAGTTCAATCAAAAGGCCATTTCCTTCTTGATTGGACTTCCTGTCAGCGTCGGCCAGTCAAAACTTCCCGCTCAGAGCCAGTTGGAGCTGCTGTACCTGATTTTTACTCTCTGAAGAGTTCCACGACTTTCAGAGACCGGAGCCGGGTTTTCACCATCACCGTAATGCTAATGCCAACTAGCATGCTAACCGCTAACCGGTTTGATTTACACATCTGTACAATATATCTGTACGGTTTGGTGTGGAATGTTTCGCAGTGTGGCATTAAAGCTTTCTGTCTTACCTCAGATCGAGTTACAGGTCGGATCTGTGGAGAGGCGACCCCGGTCACAGTCAGAACGGTTGTTTTTCGAGGTATTTTTTAAGTTATAAAACTGTATTTGAATAAATGTGAGGCAGAGCTGTTTAATGTCACACGGTGGAACATTCCAGGCAATAAATTTACATAAACATAATCACAATATATATTATTATTATTATTATTTTTTTATGTATTTATTTTGAGCAAGTGAGAAATGTATGTTCCTTTAGAATGGAACATATAACATTAGTGAAATTATTACAGAAAAAAAATAAAATAAAAAAATAAAATAATAATAATAATAATAATAATAACAAAGAGTAAAAATATAAATTGTCATAATAAATTCAACAATATCAAATATGTTCAGAATACTTTAAAAAAATATACAGTATTTCACAATCGGTACAATCTAGAAAAAAATGCCATGGAGAATAACAATAATAATAATCACGCTCAATAATACCAATAATATGCTTTAAAAAGACCATGTCATGTCAACATTTAATTCCTAATGATTATTCAGAATTAAACTTAATCCCGAATTCAGTGGGTGGTTTATTCTGATTTTAAAGCCAAATGAAGTTAATACCAGTGATAATCATAATAATCATTGTTATTATGGGTGTGGATGTGAGTGTCGAGCCTGAGCGCCTCGGCTTTGTCAATAATAAATCAAATAAAATCAATAATAATAAATTCTATCAAATCAAGTATCAAAAAAGAAGAAAGTGGCTGTGGCTTTTTCTGCACATAATAAAGTCACATTTGTCTTACGTCAGTGCAGATACACAGAGGGCCCCAAACAGACAGACCAATAACTTTGAAATAACCTCGATTCTTGTTGAAATAACCTCACATTTTCACACAATCTATAGAAACAGATCAAGAGTTTCTATTCAATATTTTATTTTTCCAAGACACAAAATGACTTCTCTCAACCTGGAAACAGAACCACAATAAAACATTAAATCAAAAATCTTAATCTTTTTCTATACATGAAAATTTGAGTTTATTTCAACAAGAATTTCGAAAATTAATGATGAAATTATGTCAGTTTTTTGCATAAGCAGCTCATGAGACCCTTATGTACTATCTACGCCGCTCCGCTCTGGCCTCTGAAATTCATCGTGGTGAATAATCAGGGCTCCACACGTGCGTCAGGTTCAAATCGCCAGTTCTCTTTTCGCTGTTCAAACCCAAACCGCACGGGAAAGATCAGAGTTTTTTTTTCATATCACATCAGCCTGACGTTATTTAGAAATAAATAGAGCCTTTTTTCCTCCAAATGACACATCGAGTATTTTTCTTCTTCCATTTGGATTCGATTACAGAGCAGAAGAAAGCGTCTCTCCAGCTCAGAGCCGGTGCTCCTGTGTGTGGACTGCAGATCACAATGGCCCGGATCACTGGAGGAACCTGACTGATCTGCTCTTCCATCATCGATCGGTCACGATGAATTCAGAGCGTCAGTGCTGCCCTACGTGCTCTTACCTCATTATGCATGTGGAACGCTCTCATTTGCGTTTTAAAGATGCACTGTGTACCTTTTCTCTCACCTGTTTGGCTCAAAAACGTATTTATCTCTGCTTGGAATGGTCCTGATGATTCCAGATCTAGTGCAGGCCTGTTAAGGGTTTTATAAGATGCAAAAAGCACTCTTGCAGGCTGTAGGTCATGTTCAAATGCTCTTACCTCCTGTCGATTTCTGTTGTATCTTGCAGCAGGAGTGTGACACACGGGTAAAAACGTCACGTCTAGTCGAGAGTTTCTTAGAGTTTAAAGCCCAATTTATGGTCGTGCTTTGAGTTCCCTCCAAGAGCGTCTACGGCGACCGACGTGAACCTCTGAAATTTTGTAACGACGCGGTGAACTGACGCAGACAATAATCCAATCCAACTTTATTCACCCTATTTTTCAGACTATAAGTCGCGCCAGCCAAAAATGCATAAGGAAGAAGAAAAAAACCTTCTATAAGTCAAAATTTTGGGGGGAAATTTATTTGATCAAATCAGAGACCAAGAACCAACATGTCATCTTGAAAGGCGAGTTCTAGAAGTTATAGTAATAAAAACAACCGAATCATTTGTTTGTTTGTTTTTCAATATAGAACCAAAAATAAGAAAACAAAAAAACAACTCTTTTCTTTATTATTTGTCTCTAAAACCAAAATGAAAAAATGGATAATGCTTTGTTTCTTCATTCTTGATTCATATATACGATTCATATATTTGGTCTATGGACTGAAAAACGTAATATATAAGTCGCACCTGAGGATAAGTTGCAGCCACCCAAATCCTGAAAAAAAGTGTGACTTATAGTCTGAGAAATATGGTAGTGGAGCTGTTAAGGACCAAAAAAAGTGCCCAATCGTTCACTTTTATGGGCCAAACATGAAACTTTTCCAGATTATTAACATGAATATGGAGCCGAGCCTAAGTCGACCCTGGAGCCGAGCACTGCACATGTCACAAAATGGTGGAGATGGAAATGAGGCTGGGAGCTCAATTACTGCTTTAACCGCCTTTTTTTTGTGGAAAATAACATTAAATGATCACACATTATAACTAAAGTTTCCACTTCTGCAGATATAAGTAACCCGAGACTCTTACAGTCATATATATGTTTGTGGGAGTCTCTGTTCGAAGGCTCCAGTCTGTTTGGTGAACAACAGATACTGTGAAATGTGGCTTTGTAAGATCAAATATTGTGTTAACTTTGATTTGAGCCACAGGGAACTCACAGGATCCTGACGTTCTCGAGGAAAACGGTCACATGACCTCCTTAATGCTTTGGAGTTTAGAAAAAAAATGTTATTTAACATTATAAAATTGATAACTAAGCAAATTAGATGATGAGAAAGGGATTATGCAGTGTTTTTAATGCCAGCCTCATTTTCATGTAGTCCGTTTTGTCACACGTGCAGTCCTCAGCTCCAGTGTCAGATTAGATTATCCAAAAATATTAGTCCTGGAGTGTGAGTAATCTGCCAAAGTTTCACTGTTGTACCATAAAAGCCAAGTATTCCAGGCCTATTAGGGGTAAGTTATGTTCATGCTCTTACCTCCTGTTGATTCTGTTGCAAAAAGAAAAAAAACAGGCTCAGAGGGCTGGAGATGGTTCTACAGCACCTTTAATGATGTTACAGCAGGATTCTCAGTACAGAGGCGACACAGGGGCAAGAGAGCAGAGGGTTTCTGAAAGTCTGAGGGTCTAAAGCAGGGGCGTCAAACTCATTTTGGTCCGGGGGCCGTATACAACCAACTTTGACTCCAAAGGGGCCGGATCAGAAAACTCATGGCATATATACCCCAAAAATAGCAATGAGTCCAAATATTTGTGCAGAGAAACGCAAATCTATTACAGAAATCTTTTTTATTTGATTTTATTTTACAAAATATTATAATGTTATGCTAGGTCAGGTTGTTTTCACAGCAGCATCAGTCGCCTCTTGGCCCCTGGGTGAAAACAGACGGCTGTTTCTTCAGTCCCAGCAATAATTCGTTTATCTTCTGTTTTCTCAATTCTCTGTTCAGGTTATTGTATTTTTCGCAGTGTCTCGTAGTGGTGTTTAAGATCATATTCCTTGAGCGCCGCCACTTGTTCCAAACACACTGAGCACAGATTTCTCATTCACCTCCGTGAACAAATAAGAATTAGTCCATTTTTCTTGGAAAATCCTGAACTCAGCTCCACTTTTCTTATTTTTGACATTTTGCTGATGAGGGTCACGGTCAACAGTCAAAACGATCGTCCTTTAAGAGCGTTTGGAAAGAGGCAGGTCTTCATTTGTCTGGTGGAGGCACCGCACAGAAGCACTGGAGACGCTGCTATGCTAAGCTGCGCAGAAAATTACCAGAAAAATCTGACATTTTTAAATATTTTAATAGAAAATCAGCCGAGGGCCAGATTAAAGGTCTTGGAGGGCCGGATCTGGCCCCCGGGCCGCATGTTTGACACCTGTGGTCTAAGAGAACAACAGGGTCAGTGAACCGACGCAGACGCTGAGGCAAAGCGACGCAGACAATAATCCAGTCCAATCCAACTTCATTTGTAGAGCACATTTTAGAAACAAGACCAAGTTTCCAAAGTGCTTCACACAGCAATGCGGAACATTTCACTTTAAATGTCGGCAGAATTACGCTCCAAACAAATGAACGCACTAAAATCAACAGATAAAAGAATAATCGTAAAATCAAAGAACAAAAAGAATTAAATCGATAAATAAAGGCGGTACTAAAAAAATAACATAAACTAGATAAAAAACAGTAAATAAATAAAATAAAAGACAGAGGAGCACATGACTCCCCCGGTGTTAAAAGTCAAAGAGTAAAAGTGGGTCGTTCCAGAGCTGTGATTGGTCCTTCTCTGCCCCACCAACACTTTAACTCTTTTGTTGAAAGTGAAACTGAGACAAATGACTGTTTTGAAGGTTTTTTTTTTCTTTTTTTGTTACGGTTTTGGACATTTTTTTTGTATTTTCTCCTCAAAACTATCAAATTGCCTCACGATATTTATTCCCACGATAAAGCAGGTCTCAAATACCCCCAAAACGACATGAACTTATTTGCGAACACTTTGGATGTGACGGCGTTCTGCCTTTGCAGGGCGGCGTGGCTCTGCGTACATTTCCGGCACGCCGCTTTCCCGCTTCATTTTGTAAACACAGACAGGACTCAGCGCCCCCTAGTGTTGTGGCGGTGAATTACTCGGCGGCGTGAATCCAAAACGACGCCGACAGTGTGCAGTAAGGCGACGCAGAACTGGAAATCCGCCTCGAGAGTCGAACCAAAGCTTTTCGATCGTCCATTTCTTAACATTATCTTTAGCTGATACTTTTATTCTGGGAATCTTCTGGAGTTTGTATCATAAAACAGAGGAACATTCATCGTTCAAGGCGACTGAACAGAATATTTTACACTTAAGCTTCAGGACTATTGTTCACAGTCGTCAAAAACAGAGCTGGAGTTGTGTTTTGTTTCATTCACACGTGTTTAATAATCCTTTATTTTTAGTCTGCCTACATCTCCAAAGCTCAAAATGTTCCACCCTGTGATGTGAACAGCTCCTTTTGTCTTTAGCTCAGCAGAAATAGGCGATTCCAGGCATAAACTCTCTGTACAAATGGAAATATCCGTCTGCTGCTGTCAGATTCATCATTTTGCTCTTTAAATGTTCATAATAAACCAGCTCTACATGATGCGGCTGTTTTTATTTCACATTTTTGTCTGTAAATCGAGATCTGAACATTGAAAGGTGCCTTAAAAATGTGAAAAGCCAAAGGTGCAAAGGTGTATGGCCAGGATTTTGCAAATATGTCTTATGCGTCAGATGCTCGAGCTGAAAAATCTGAACACAACAGAACGGTCGACCTGAGGATCTGAGGATTTTTAAAAGTAAACTCAAAACATATCTTTTAAATTAAGATTTTAATTGAAACTTTATCTTGTTTTGAATTCAGTTCTTCTTATTCAATTATTATTATCTTACTTCATCTCCATCTAATCTTTGCTCTTCTATTTTTTTTTTTTTTTACTATAACCTTGAAGAGTTTTATTTTGTATGTTTCTGTCTGATGTAAGAATACTTTTTGGTCGAGGGGGTCTTTTTTTTCTACATATGTACACAGTAAATACGTTCTGTTATTTTCACCAAAAGAGTCTCACCTCCTTTTGTTTTCTGCTAATGAAAGTCCTGCACACGGCCTCAGGTTTGTGTCATGTTTTGTGTGTTTATGGAGAACTGTCATGTGGGCGCGTGGGTGATGCAGACTTGTGGGCGGAGTCTTACAGATAACCATCAGGAGGGTTGAATAGGGCTGGGAGAGATCGCTAAATTACTCAGAGGTGCGTGGATGACGTCTAAAGCCTCTTCGAGAATGTTGGTAGAAAGCTAAAAAAAATAAAAACTGGCAAAGGTGTAACTTTTCTTTTTACCTGGCGGAGGGTCTGTCAGACGCCATGGAGACCAGGCCAGAGCAAGTTACAGGTCAGCTCTGTGGAGAGGACATATTTTTGAGCTATAAAACCACCTGTAATACGGTAAATGTGAGGTTGAGCTGTGTGTAAAATCCCTCTCTCGTCCTGGCAGAATCCACAGCAAAAGGAGAAATTCAATTTGTCAACTGGACAAAAGTTTATTCTTTTATTATTACTTTGAGAGATGTGTTAAAGAGGTTATTTTTGATAAGAAGAGAATCCTTCCTTGAGTAGAAATGGAGGCCTCAGACATCATCTGTCGCTCATTTATAACTCCATCCTCAGACCTGAATCTAAACAAACTAAGAGAACAGTATATGTACCAGGTCAGGGCCAGAGGTGCTCAATATGTCCCTGAACCATTCTGCGAATATGAGACCCTCAGTACAGATGAACAGGCTGAGCTGACAACACAAACTGTAAACGAGTAGATGAATTAGCTCACATGTGTCAAACATGCGGCCCGGGGGCCAGATCCGGCCCTCCAAGACCTTTAATCTGGCCCTCGGCTGATTTTTCTATTAAAATACTTAAAATTTTCTGATTTTTCTGTTAATTTTCTGCACCGTTTAGCATAGCAGCGTCTCCGGCGTTTCTGTACGTTGCGACTTCCACCAGAGCAGCACAAATGAAGACTTTCCTCTTTCCAAACGCTCTTAAAGGACGATCGTTTTGACTGTCGACCGTGACCCTCATCAGCAAAATGTCAAAAAATGAGAAAAGCAGATGCTGAGTTCAGGATTTCCCAAGAAAAATAGTCTAATTCTTATTTGTTGACAGAGGTGAATGGGAAATCTGTGCTCAGTGTGTTTGGAACAAGTGGCGTTGCTCGAGGAATATAATCTTAAACACCACTACGAGACACGGAGAAAAATACAATAACTTGAAGAGAGAACTGAGTTTTCTGATCCGGCCCTTTTGGGATCAAAGTAGTTTGCATACGGCCCCCGGACCAAAATGAGTTTGACACCCCTGAATTAGGTGGTGTCCACACGACCACGTTTTTTGGTCGAAATGGTCAAGTTTTTATTTGTTTTGGCCTTTTGTCCACAAAGAGCCGACATTTTGGGTGGGCGGGACTCTGATAGCGCTGGCATCGCATTGTTCTGTGGACGAGCAAATTGCTTTTGGAAAACGATGCCGTCGCGACCGACGTCATCACCACACGACCAGAAGAGAACCCCGCGCAACAACCGGGACAACCAGAACTACAACCACGGCGACAACAGAGTTTGTGCTGTGGACACTTCTAAGTTCATTTGCTGTTGCATCAAAAGATCTGCATACTTTATTTTTTATGAGAACAGAAAAATAATAAAGCATGTGGATAATTCTGTCACTGTGAGCTGGCTTCAGAAAAATAAAAAAAACAACATGGGCCAATTGTTGAGGACTGAAATGGTGCGAAGAGTCAAATCTGCACCTGAATGTGTCCAAAACAAAGGATATGATTATTGACTCCAGCAGCTCCAAGTGAGGATCGACTACCGACTGAAGAAGAATTTAAAGTTGTTGAAAGAAAATGGTTCAGGAATGTATTTTTAATGTTTTTCAGAAAATATAATTCACTGGTAAATAAATGGGATTAGAAACGACGTCGGCGATCGAGTCTTTTGGGCTTTGGCCTGTGCAGTGGGAAATCAGCAGAGGGAAGTGTGAGGTGCTTATAAAGTTGTTTTCTAACGTTTCCAGACACTAATGAGTGAACCAGGCAGAGCGTTTGGTTTGTTAGACTCGTGGCTGTTGTCAAATGGGTTAAAGTGGAGTTAAGCTTCTTCAGTGTGAAGCAAATTGGTGTTTTACGTGGAAGTTCAGAACTTGCCCCCATCACTGCACTAGTTTGTTGCCTTGACAGACTCACTGCCACAGTGAGATCTCCACCAAGGAAACACTGATCTGTGCTGTTTTTTTTTTTGGCTTCTAACAGAATTCCACCACCTCCAGCAACGGACTTTAGCTTCAAACGTGCCAGAGTTCCTCTTTAAGGCCGTGTCCACCAGCGTCTGAGCAGAACTGAAGAAGCCGCTTGGATGAGCTGCCAAACGAAGTCGACCAAAATAAACTTTTGTCCAGTTGACAAATTGAAATTCTCCTTTTGCCTTTGTAAAACAGAGCTGTTCACTCATCCAAAGGTCACACTGTGGAACATTCCAGGCAGAACAATGATGTATCCATAGAAACAAGCAGGTGACAGACCCCCAACCAGGAAAGTTACACTATGCATTTTTTTTAAAGTCTTAATAATCATGTTTGCTGTTTCCCAGGTTCTCACTTACTGTCTTGACCTTTAATCTAAAAAAGTGCTTCTCTCCATTTCTAATCCACGTGTGTCTCCTCCTCTCCCGGAGTGGCTCAGATGCCCTCCCCGCTCTTCTTCGTGTTAGCGTTCGCCGGCTGAGCTGGAGCAGCTGCGGTGACGGCGGCCCAGCGGGGGGCGCCGCTGGCATTTCCACCGACACGCTAACACAGGTGAGCACAAATCACACTCTTCACCAGAATTAACCGAACGCTGCTAATTACCAAAAATGTCACCAAACACCTGCGTCTCATCTGCGACGCCGACGGGACCGGGACGGGGAAGCCGACGGTGACAGGGCGAAAACTCAACCGCTGTAGGGGTTCAGTCACGTTTTATTACTTCCTTCATGGTTTTAAAAGAAGAGTTTGTAGAATTTTGATTTTAAATTTCATAAACTAATGGACATGTTGTAGAAGAAGTCAAAATGTCTCCTCTCTTTCCTCTCTCTCCATCATTCACTCCTCTCTTCTCTCGTCTCCCTCTCCTCCTTTCAGCCTCTCCTTATTGTTTTATCTCCAGACCCCTCTCTCCTCCTTTCTCTCTCTCCTCTTTTCTTTCCATTTCCTCTCACTCTCTCTCGTCCTTCTCTCTCCTCTCACTTTGTCTTTTCCCTCTTGTTCTCTCCTCTCTCTCTCTTCTATTCTCTCTTATTCTCTCTCCCCTCTCTCTCTTCTTTTCTCTCTTCTTCTCTCTCATTCTCTCTTTTCTCTCTTGTTCTCTCTCTCCCCACTCTCTTTTATCTCTTGTTCTCTCTCTCCTCTCTCTTTTCTTTTCTCCCTCTCCTCTCTCTCTTTTCTCTTTTTCTCTCTTTCTCCTCTCTCTTTTCACTTTTTCTCTCCTCTCTCTTTTCGCTTTTTCTCTCCTTTCTCTTTTCTCTTTTTTCTCTCTCCTCTCTCCCTTTCTCTCTCTCTCTCTCTCTCTCTCTCTCTCTCTCTCTCTCTCTCTCTCTCTCTCTCTCTCTCTCTCTCTCTCTCTCTCTGTACCGTCTTCATCTAATAATAATATTGTATTGTTCATGGATCAGGAAGTGCGCTGTTTGCATGCTCCTGTGAGCTTTAAGTCCTGTTCTGACGCTGTTCCCTCCTCAAAAACAGACCTGGACTTGTTTTGTTTCAGTCTCATGTTTGACTCTTTATGATGAGTCTGTACATCTCCAAGCCTCCAAACGCTCTGTTCCACCTTGTGATGTCATGAAGTGGGAGTTTCCAAGTGAACAGCTCCTTTCAGCTGTTCCAGGCCTGAAATGAGCCAAATGCTTCGAGTGAAGGTGGAGTTTAAACTTTCACTTTCACTCTGCTCCATCTGTAGCAGCAGAAGCCTCCTCAGCCTCTTCATCCTCCTCCTCCTCCTCTTCATCCTCCTTTTCATCCTCAGCCTCTTCCTCCTCAGCCTCTTCCTCCTCAGCCTCTTCCTCCTCCTTTTCATCCTCAGCCTCTTCCTCCTCAGCCTCTTCCTCCTCCTCAGCCTCTTCCTCCTCCTCATCCTCTTCATCCTCCTCCTCCTCAGCCTCTTCCTCCTCAGCCTGTTCCTCCTCCTCAGCCTCTTCATCCTCCTCCTCCTCAACCTCTTCCTCCTCAGCCTCTTCATCCTCCTCCTCCTCCTCAACCTCTCCCTCCTCCTCAACCTCTCCCTCCTCCTCAGCCTCTTCCTCCTCCTCAGCCTCTTCCTCCTCCTCAGCCTCTTCATCCTCCTCCTCCTCAGCCTCTTCCTCCTCCTCAGCCTCTTCCTCCTCCTCAGCCTCCTCCTCAACCTCTTCCTCCTCCTCAACCGCTTCCTCCTCCTCAACCTCTTCCTCCTCCTCAGCCTCTTCCTCCTCCTCAGCCTCCTCCTCAACCTCTTCCTCCTCCTCAGCCTCTTCCTCAGCCTCTTCATCCTCCTCCTCAACCTCTTCCTCCTCCTCAGCCTCTTCATCCTCCTCCTCCTCATCCTCCTCAGCCTCTTCCTCCTCCTCAGCATCTTCATCCTCCTCCTCTTCTTCTCTCCCTCTTTTGGTTCAAACTGGACTAAACCTCAAAATCCATCTCTGTAAACGCCATGGCAACGCTGGACGAGTGCTGCGCTTGTGGAGGTTCATGCAGACATCCGCTCTCCACCTTTCCTCCTCTTCCTCCTCTCTCCTCCTCTCTACCGCATCCTCTCTCTCCTCCTCTCTCTTCCCTTTTCCGCTCTCTCTTTCTCTCCATGCTTCTGTCCTTCCTTTTTCTCTCCATACTTCCTCCTTCCTCTCCTCTCTCCTCCTCTTCACTGCATCCTCTCTCTCCTCCTCTCTCCTCCTCATCATTGCATCCTCTCTTTCCTCCTCTCTTCCCTCCTTCCTCTCTCTATTTCTTTCCATACTTCCTCCTTTCTCTCTCTCTCTTCCCTCGCTCCTCTCTCTCTCTTTTACTCTCCATACTTCCCTCCTTCCTCTCTCTCCCTCTTCCTTTGCTCCTCTCTCTCTCTTACTCTCCAAACTTCCCTCCTTCCTCTCTCTCCCTCTTCCTTTGCTCCTCTCTCTCTCTTACTCTCCAAACTTCCCTCCTTCCTCTCTCTCCCTCTTCCCTCCTTCCTCTCTCTGTCTCTTTCTCTCCCTCTTCCCTCCTTCCTCTCTCTGGTCAGTCTCTTATTTTTCCAAAAGCCCCTCCGGGAGCTTTGTTGTAGTTCCACTTTTAAACCTCTGTGGAACTAATGACCACAAAAGGCTCGTTCATCTGTTTTCTTCATGACACCAGGTGGAGCATCGTGAGCGTTTGGAGACGTGGACGTAAAACATTTACTGAAACGTCTCAAACAAAACACAACTCCAGGTTCTGAATCAGGTACACAGTGTCTCCAACTCTTACCCAAGAGCGATTTTCGTACATTTGTTCTCGCTGGGATTTTTTGGGTCTAAATTTTGCGATTAAAACTGCCTCTTTTACCCCTAATGAAGTGTTCTACATCCTTTTCTTCAGTACAACCTGTTCTTCCACAATCTGCTGCTGGAGTCGTGTCATGTGACTGTGATAAAAGCTACAGAACCAGAAATCGGGAAATAAAATTCACACTTTTTTATACAAAACAAACAGACAACATGTATAAACAACTTTTTGGACATAAAAATGCTTCAGCTACAAAAGTGTAAAATATCAAGTCTGTAAGTAAACTGAAATATATTTTATTGCCTCAAAACAAAACAAAAAAAAGTGTAATCTGCCCATTGGTGCCAGTGATGGAAACAGCTCAGGTCCAGGTCAGAGCCACATCACTTCCTTCATTTCCATGGTGGAAATTACATTTGGATTTGGACATTTTGACTGAAATAAAACTTTCAAATAAAAATGGCAAGAGATTTGCAGTTACACAGACCGAGATGCGTATTTTACCATTTATCTGAGAAATATCTGCACTTTCACTTGTCACGAACACAGACGCTCAGAGCATCAACCATCTCGACTCACTTCACTCTTTGGTAAAGTTTGGGCCAGTGAAAATGGACGGAGCGCATGAGTTTGGCAAAAGATCCTGTTGGACCCTCGACTTCCCGACGTCATCACTGGGGATGCAACGATATGGTTCAATTCGATATGTATCTCGATACACGGGTCATGATATTGATTCGATACTTTTTAAGACGCAAAAATAATCTCATGTAATTCTTCTGCTAATGAGTATAATATAATGACATAATATAATAACACTACAATGTGAATGAAACATTACACACATTACACAGAACACATCACAGTACAACTACTGTACAGCTGGAGTTCATGTGTGAAGTGTTTTACTGCATTTGGTTCAATGATTCACAGTTCAGAAGTTTAAGAGCTTTTCTCAGGCTGTTGTATGTTTTCTAATACAGTCTACTCTTGTCATGGTCCACTCCTGGTGCGATCCTTCCCTGCTTCACCCTCCCCCTCACTTACCTCCTTCCTCTCCGGATCTGCTGGGTGTGTCCGACTCCTCCTCCTGCTCCTGGACTGGCCTGTGCACCTGTTTCCCATCTCCAATCATCCCTGTATATCTGCCTGGTTTCTCCTCACCATCTCCGCCAGATCGTCAGTTAACCTCCGTGGTGAACGCCTGCTCCGGCTCTTTATGAATTTTCCGCCCAGTTTGTTGTGTTTTTTCTCACCCGTCTGTTTTTCTGCTCCAGCTCCCAACCAGTCTGCCTGGCCCAGCTCCAGCTCCGTCCTCAGCTCCAGCCTGTCCTACCCTGCCTGCCTACTCTACCCGCTGCCCTCCTGACCTGCCTGCTCCCCCTGCTGTATTCATCATCTCTGTAATAAATCCTTGTAAACTCTCTTGGATTCCTGTCTGCCTTTGGGTCCTACCTTTATTCGATCGTGACAACTCTTAATATAGAGTGGTAGGTAGGAGAGTAACACTATCAGACTTTTCCTTCTTTGATGATGATTTTTTGATGATTTCTTTTCCTCCTGAAGCTCACTGGGTTCACATGTTTCCCTCCAGCAGTGACAGACAGTAGCTCCTCCTCCTGCCCTCCTGTCCCTGGACACTAAAACTGTATTATATTACATAGAAATGTCTCAACAGACCATTTTCTGAGTAAAACTTAAGCGACAGAGCCTGAGATATAGATCGTGTATATCACGAGTTGCGTCGCAAGTGCGTATACACAGCCTCTGTTCAGCCAAAAGTGATTCTAGAGCATTCAAAAGTGAAGATCTTTGTCATTCCTGGGTCTATCAACGTAAAACAAAAAAGTTTCTGAAAGATAAAACCCTCCTCTGTTAGAATATTTTAGCTGTAAATCCCTGTGAAGTTGTTTTCTGCTGCATCTGAAAAGGACGCTGCCATAACTGTTTCCCTTTGGACCAAAATAAATGACAACACGGAGCACATGGAGGAACATGTGCATATCGACACGTGAATCGCACAGACACGTGTATTGAATCGTGAGACCAGATCAACCAATTCAATATTATATTGAATATCCCCACTCATCAGACAGCATGTGTGACGTAGGATCACACAAATATGCTTGGAAAGCTGAAAGCCTCATATTTTCAAGAAAAAAAAGGTGGAAAGTTATGCGTGGTTATTGTATATAAAACATATTCCCAGGTACCTTATACGATACTGTCGGTCTGGAAGGGTTAAGTCGATGGAAAAAATGAATGTAAAACGTACTTCCGGAAGCAGAGCGAGCGTCGATGTGGAGCTCCGCCGGCTGATCCTCCATGTTGGGCTGCGAGCCTTATTGACTTTCACAGTTGGTGTTTTTAGCTTTCGTCTGCTTCAAAGTCGCACCCACCCCCAGCTGCTCCTCCACCCCTCCTGGTCACATACAAGCAGCTGTCAATCTGAGGTCTGAAAGGGTGCCCCCTGTGGCCGTGTCTGAGCCTGCAGGGCGGAGCACAGTCCACTCCGGCGCAGCGTTTTCTTATGTACAGAAGGTGAAACAGGAGCACAAAGCTTCACTCAGAGGCGTATTGATCATGTGGAGTTCATGCTGAGATCGCGTGGGACTCAAAGAACAGAGGCTCCCTGCGGAAGCCCAGGTGGTTCTGCTCTCGTCTGTGAAATGTCATTTATTTGAACATAGAGAAATATTTAAAGAGACGGATCTGAGCTTTCACAGGTGTAACAATACTGTCTTTTCAGTTGTGGTTTATGTTTTTTTTTGTATTTGTTTTTATGGACAGAAATTCTCTGTTGCATCTGTTCTGGATGCCTCCTGGCCACGTCTCGGGAGAAATGGTCAAGGCATGTCCCACTGGAAGGAGGCCCCGGGGAAGACCCAGGACACACTGGAGGAGATATGTCTCTCTGCTGGCCTGGGAACGCCTCGGGATCTCCCCGGAGGAGCTGGAGGAAGTGTGTGAGGAACGGGAAGTGTGAACCTCTGCTCAGACGGCTGCCTCCACGATCCAGCCATGATAAAGCGGACAAAAATATATGGTTGGACAGTTGTGTTTTACTTCCTTTTGCACGTGTTAGAGTTGTGCAATCCCTCAGTCCTCCAGGTAGGATCCACAGCAACAGAAAAATTTTATTGTAAACATAAAATATAGCCGCAAGCAGCAATGTAGAGGCCTTGCAGCACCAGCAGAATAGGCAAGAGCAGGTGCAGTAACACATGCACAGAGTGTTGAACTCGGCTAGGCCCAAGAACAACAACAACACCTCAACCTCAACAAGTCTGTCGGCTGTTTGCCAGAGAACACAGGACTAAATGAAAAAATCCTTTACAAATTTTTTGGGACAATTGGATTTGAAGATTGTGTGTGTTGAGTTTCAAGAAAATTGGACAAAATGTGAGAGAGGAGATACATTTTGAAGGTTTTTGATAAAATCCAAAATGTCAGAAAATCCAGTATGGTGTAAAATGACGTCATAGGGTGTGTTCAGCTCGGCTTGGCCCAAGGATTACGACGACACCTAATTTGTGAAAATCGGAGAAACGGGCCAATAGTTCCAAGCGTGAATGCATGTCCAGCTTTGACCTGTTGGTGACGCTGGACCTCTTGACCTAAATTTCACAACTTTTTACCAAAGTGTTTGTGTAAAGTGTGGACACCCCAGACAGAAAGATCGTAATAATAAATAAGAAGAAGAATCCTTTGTAAATCAATGGAGACCTCCAAAAATGTCAACCTTACAAACGTTTTTTTGAGTGAAGATGTTTCTTAGCTCATCCAAGCTGCTTCTTCAGTTCTGCTCAGACATCGGTGAACACGGCCTTATATCTGTTTGAAGGAAGGCGCTAACTACACCGAAACTACTCTGAAACTACCACATTTACTTGTTTACATCTTTACTTTTATAATATATAAATCTTTCTGGCGGAAGAATATCTGGGAAAACTGAGAAAATGGCACAGTTTTCTTCATCTAGATGTTCTTTCTAACGAGCGAGAATCTTATGAGACTTAAAATCTCTGGTCGCAAATACTGCAGTGGGATCTGTGTGTGGACCACAGTATATAAAGCTGTGAGTGCGATGGCTTCATCGGCTTCTTGTCGGCAGTAAAACCACTCGCTCTGAGACTCTGAAGTGTTCAAAGATCAGAGCTCTGCACAAAAAAACTGTTATTATTATGTGTTAAATCTGGAGCAACACTTCAGATACAGGATTTTTAGAGCATAAAAGATTGGGGATAAAGTCCACAGGAAGTAGAGTCACTGTCGTTAATCTGCAGCTTCACCTGGATCCGTGCGCTGTGTGGATGGAAACAGACACACGCGAGGAACTAGACGTTTTACTTTTAATAAAACACCTCTAACTGGATTCACGGCGCCGTTTTGTGGACTGGAGTCATTATTTGCAGAGGATAATTTCGATGAATAACATGGATGAGATGCTGCACTTTAAATGTACCACTTTACGAGAGGCGAGGAAAAAAGTCTGAACATTATTTTCGCTATATCCTGAGTTTGTATGTCGCACCTCCATGTCTGTCACTGCTCTACCCCTGACCCTCTGTTTTATCGGCTGTTACCGTAGCGGTGCCAATGTTTTTGGTTATGATCTGACATTGACCCCACACACGAGGCTTCAAAATCGCACAATTAGACAAATAGTCGGATCACGCCTTGCAGAACTTGGGATGTAGAAAATCGGAGCCAAAATCAGGCAAATTCTCCTGTTGTGTGTGGCGGACTTAACTTATTTCTTAAAAAACTAGCCACTGTAGCGTTCCGTTCTGTTCGGCAGATCCACAGTTCCAACCAGTTGTCTGTAAGAGACACAGAAGCTGCAGTTAGAGTCCCGTCCCCCATGGAAAGCTTTGGGAGGTTCTGAAGGTGCTGCCACTGAATCCACGGTTACATCACGTGCCCAGTGTCGGGAAGTCGTCATCCGCATGTTTCCAAACGTCTTCCCGTGACCGTGAATAAAGCCTATCGAACCTTTCTTTTGACATGTTTGAACAGCGTAGTATTTATTTCTCTTGAGTTCAGAATGCATGACCACCTTCTCCATGACATGGCCTTCGAAAGGTTTAATCTGCCTTAAATGTAACATCTGCCGTGAGCCTCCATCGCCCGTCTGTCTCGAAACAAAAGCCAGACCGTAAATGTAAAGGTCTGACTGAAGCGTTCCTTTATTCAGCTCTAACAAAGGAAATATGTGACGACTAAAACAACCTGAATCCCACACATTTATGCTGTGTTTGTCTGTTTCTATTCATCTGCTGGAGAAAAAAAAAAATCCTCTGAATATTTCCTTTTACTCCAGAATGTAGAATGTACAGGATATTTGAGTATTATTCACTGCACACAATGTTTTACAGACGATGACGTAAAATTAAACTGCACTGGTCCATTGATACTTTGCATTGAAATCATGCTGGGGGTGTTCTACGTGTATCTCTATGGTGGAATGTTGAGCAGTTACCATGGTGACACAATGCACACATGAGCAAACGTTGACAAATAAGTTTTAGAATGAAAACTTGATTGAACCAACACATTTTCAGGAGTCTGTGACCAATATGAGCATTCGTGTTCATGTTAGGGGGAGCGGATTGGGGTTATCAAAAACGGGGACTCGGTGGTTTGGGGGTGAAAAAAAATTGGCGATGTTTGCACTTTGTAACCAGTGTTGTAAATGTGTGATATTTTGTGTTTCAGGGGTCTGAGGTCCTCTATGGAGAAACTTTGGACAAACTAAAAAAAGTCACAGCCTGATAATAAAAGCCTGTGTAGCTAACGCGGTGACAGTAGCTCAGTTGGTCGAGAGTTTGTCCACTGATCTGAAGGTTGGCGGTTCGAATCCCGATCTCGACATAAACATCATTGGTAAGCGGTCAGATCCACTGACCCACAGGTCACTGGTGTGATTCCAGCTCCCACAGATGAACGCTGTCGCTGTGTCCTTGGGCAAGACGCCCACCTCACCCCAGTGTCTGCGCACACTGGTGTATGAATGGGTGAGTGGCTCCTTGTTGTAAAGCGCTTTGAGTGACTTGAAGGTAGAAAAGCGCTATAAAAATGTGACCATGTACCAATATTTCTTTTTTCATGGGCTTAGGGTTCTTCAACACTTTTCAGGCCAGGGACCAGGAGCAGGGACAACCTTTATATGGCCTACAGGTATGTTTTAAATTTGGCCTAGAGTCCAGTATAGCTGCTCTGCTATTGTACATTCAATACTCGGGGGGGTGTTCCATCAAAGTCACTTAATAAGTCGAGGCTTACTCTGAAATCCTGAGCTGAATCTAGCTCCAACTCCAGCTTAAGCCTCAACTTGCTCCATGACAGAAATAAGCCTAAATCTGACCAAAGCTGGACGTCTGGACACATGTTTTATCCCGGTGTATTTATCAGGAGATACTGCTGTGTAGTAGATACCTAACGTTGTACACCGTCTCAGGCTCGCCGTGGCTCTTATATTTGCTCAACCATTAAAACTAGCAGCTCTCCGGCATTTTCATTTTGTAAAAGTAGCTCAGCAGAGGAAAATGTGGAGACCTTTGGACGACAATATTGGTAGTTCAGAGAATTCAAGAGACAATTTTTCCTATTAATTACAAAACTTTTACAAAATTGCCGGAGAGCTACTTATTTTAGCGGTCACAAGAAATTAAGTAAATATAAGAGCCACGGCGAGCCTTAGATGAGCTGCAGATGTCTATAAAACAGAAACCGTCCATGTATTAGTGTACAAAGTTCGGCATGAAAAATGATACTTGTGCCATGGTAAAAGGCACCTCCACTGAACCCTAAACCCATGAAAAAAGAAATATTGGCTGCATTGGCTTATATTATTGGGCTGTGGCTTTTTAGACCTCTAAAATGTAATGAAATACAGTCAATTGCACAATTTGTCCAAAACTCCCCTGTGGAAGACCCCAGACCCCCGAAACACATAATATGACACATTTACCATCTTAAATTCAAATGCTGGTAACAAAGTGCAAATGTTGTTAAATTTTTTCACCCCCAAACCACCAAGTCCTCCTTTTCGTTAACCCCAATCTGGTCACCCTAACACGAACGCTGAACTGACCACAGGTTCCTGAAAATGGGTCGTTTCAGTCAAGTTTGTATTTTTTCCTCGAGGTTTCATCTTAAAACTTATTTGTCAGTGTTTGCTTATGTGTGCACGGTGTCACCATGGTAACTGTTCATTGTATTTTGCCACAAAATATTGGAAAGGAAAATTCCCAAACATAAAACCAGATCATTTCTATTACTTACCAGACCAAAGACCACATATTACATCAAGAATCTGCAGTTGAACCTTATTCATTTTAGCTGCCTCCATCTGTATTAAATAACACTGGCCTATAGACTACATTAAATACCATAGACCTATGTACATTAAATAGCATAGGCCTATAGACTACATTAAATAACATAGGCCTATAGACTACATTCAATAACATAGGCCTATAGCAGGGGTCATCCAACTAAGGCCCACTCCTGCCCTCCACACCCCTTTGACCGGCCCCCAGCCCCTCTGCCCCCACCACTTGAACCGGCCCTATGAGGCAAACCTCAAAAGTTGTCATGGCCTATTTTTTTTTTATTTTTATACTTTTTGGCAAATAATAACATGTCTTGTATTTTGTTAAGTTTTTCAATTAAACATGACATTTATATGAATTATTTATATTTAATTATACAACATATTTACATTTGCTGATAAATTTGCCATTGAATTTTCGTCACCTGACAAGCTCGAGGTCAGACAGAAAAGTTGCCACAGACTGCACAGTTTTCAAAGAACAGTGGACGAGCCATTTTGTTTTTTTTGTTCAGTGTGAGGACTGTGCAGTTTGTCTGAAAATGTGGCGGTTTTCAAAGAATATAATCTGCGTCGTCACTATGAAACCTGCCTAATCCAACCCCAGCTCAGGAGCGATAATGTGGCCCCCAGAGAAAGTCTGGTGACCCCTGACCTATAGAATGCTGTGACCTTTCCTGCTGGGATTTATGAATGTGTCTCCAATAACATGAGGTACATTTCCATCAAATAAAAAGTGTAACCCTAGTTTAAAGGGTTTATAGACTAACTGAGACTGAAGATTAAAGATCAGATTAAAGTGTTACGGAGCCTCAGACAGAGCAGAGCCTCAGTTAGCGTCACAGCCCCGGGGAATGTTGACGGCATCAGCTGCAAAGTATCAGCAGGAGCTTCGTTCGACTCATTTGGGCTTCTGTTTCAGTACTGTGTGATGAAGTGTGCGGGAAGTTTGTGAGAGAAGAGCGAGTCCCAGACAACTGTTTATTCTGGACTCACGGCGGCAGAACACGCTCCAGTATTTGTGAGTAAAACTGAACTTTGACGACACTCAGCCAAAACCCCTCTCATGTGCACAGAGATTATGACGATGACAAATCCAAAATAAATGTTTGCTTATAATATCAGCAGAAAAATGCGTTTTGGTTGTTTGTTTTTTTTGTGTAAACTGGGCCGAGTTTTGGACATAATTTCCCCAGTGCGACGTCATCAATATAGAACTTTTAAAAATAGAAGATATTTACACTTTGCTTCACAAATTGCTTCTTTATTTGTGAAAAAATGCCGCCAATTTAAGTGAAAATGAGAGAATCGTCATCATCTGTCATCCGTCACCTTCTTGTTTCCATGAATGTCATTGCTTTGCTTCTAATGTTCCGCAGTATGACATTAAACAGCTCTACTTTATGTTTATTCAATTACACTGCAAAAAAGGCCTATCAAAAACACCAAGAAAAACAGGTGTTCAGACTGTGAGTGGGGTCGCCTCTCCACAGACCTGGAACATGATGTTTTTTTTTATTCTGAATTAATTGTTCTGATTTAAATAGTTCGTAATTAAAATATTCTCCTTCGAGTTCACATGGAACGACATGAACGTATTTACGTCTATGGGAAGAAAACCCACACTTCAGCTGCTCCCGGCCTTTCTGTCATCTCGTTTTGTCGTTACGCCACCGACACAAACACGATCCAAACGTTTTCCGCGGCCGTTCTGATGATAATGAAGCAGCAGCTGGAGAATTCTCTCCTCACGCTTCACGTCTGTGAGCTGAGGAGGAGAAGGGAAGAGTGTGGGAGAAGGAGGAAGAAGACAAACTGAGTCTGAGGCTGCCACACCTCAGCCCACTCCCGGCCAGGTTGGCGCCACCTAGTGCCTCCGTTCAGTTTCATTTTTCTCCAGCGACTTGTCAGGAATCAGAACACACTCTGCGATTTGCAAGAAGCCTGGAAGTTGTGGTTGGAGCACCGGCCAATCAGCAAAACGGCGTGTTGGCCCGAACCAACCCGAGTTGCGACAGAACGCTATAACTCCTTTGGACTGACTAACTTTGCATTTTTTATTGTACCTTTAATTCTAAAGTTCACCTCACAGAAACAACAATATTTGTTGACAGACATGTTCACTCTCTGCTTTGTTTGCTGTTGCAGTTACTTGGACGTCACTGAGCATTCTGACCAAACAGCAGCGATTGGTTAAATCAGGATTCTGTCTAGCGAAAGAATTCTAATGCTGCGAGGCCCGACGGTTTCTATCATGTGAAACGCGTCCCGCCAAAGATGTTCATTATGTCTTCTTAGTACTTCACCTTCTTAGGTTCTTTTTTAAGACAAGTACAACAACAGCAAGTTCAAACGCTGGATCAGGGAGGCCACTGACATCAGGAAACGCGGCACCGACTGATGGAGCCGGACCCAATGAGTATGAATAACCGGAATTATTTAGAAAAAGAATAAACGTTTACCAAGCAATAAATTAAGTCGGCTTTAAAATCGGAATAAACCACCCGCTCACTTCAGAATAAAGCTTCATTCCGAATAATCATTTTCATTCGGAATTAATGATCTTTTTTAAAGCAGAACACATTCATTTGTTGCAACTTTGAACCATTCCAGACAAAGCGATAACATCTTCCCGGTGAAAAGCAGGTGAGGGACCCTCCGCCGTTACCCAGAGTTACACGACGCTATTTTCAGTTATTGTCTTGTGCTTGGACTTTAAACAGAATCTCTCCGGCGACAAAAACCCAGGCTGTACGCGGAGTCAGAGTTGGCCAGAGACCCACGGGGCCCCGATCTGATTGCGGACCCTTCGCCCGCCGCATTTACCTCCCACAGCGTCCGGCTCAATGGGCCGGTGATTGCAGCCGGTGACGATGGAAGAAGAAAAGAAAGAAAAAACGGGGAAAAAATCAGCCCCAAATGAGTGTGTGGAGAGAGGGAGGGCGGTGTGCAGCCTTCCCCTTCCCCCTCGCTCTCTCTCGTTATCTCCATTAGCACCTGCCGGGCTAACGAAGGGCCCGCGCCGGTTTCCATGGTTACGCCTCGTCACCCCCTCCCCCCTCTGTCTGTCACGCACACACCTGTCTGAGTCCAGGTAACAGAAGCGCTGCAGAGACGAGCTGCGTTCGTTCGATTGTGTCGTCTTCATTAACCTTATAAAACAGACGCAGCCCGTGACCCACACGCTTTAGGATGATTATTTTAGATATTCTGTTTAAAGAGCAGAGATATTGTGCTAAACTGATGGTTTTTGGTGCTTTCTGCCATGTTATAACATTGCTCCTTTTTTTTCTAAAACATCTCTGAAGAGGTTTTAGATGCATGTTTGAGTCATCTAGCGATCTCTCCTGGGTCTGTTAGCTGTAAAATTGGGTTAGGATGCAGAACAGCAGTGGGGGAAAGTCACAAAAGTAGTGCAAATGTATTAACTTCTTAGGTTATTTTGTAAGACAGTGTGGCCGAGTGTATTTACCTTGTCGACGTGTTTGGGCTGTTGCTGCTGCATCTTCAGAACTGTCCCCGGTGTTGGTGGTGACGTGTCATATATCAGCTGTTGTTACTTCCTGTAGGTGTGGTCAGCCTGATGGGACCTGCAGGTCGCCCAGACTGACCACGCCTCCTGTCGCCCGGTGCTCTCTGGAGGAGGGTGTCCCAGGTGTGTGAAAGGAGGAACGCTCCGTCGTTGATGCCGTCAGTCCCTCGTTTCCTGATCTCTCCGTCCTCCCTGATCCAGCGCTTGAACTTATTGTTCTCTGATCCAGTGACCCGAGCCCCGTCCCGATCCAGAATGAGGTTATTTCTTTTCCAGTGCTCTGATATGGTGGATTTTAGGTTTTCCTGTTCTGCTTTGTCTCCTTGTGTTCTGGTGAGTCTCCCTGCCGTTTCTTTTTCGGATTCTTTTTGGTGTTGTTTTTTGGATGTGAAATGTGAACCTGTTTCCCCTGTGTAGGATTTATTTCACAATTTGCATTGGATTTCGTAGATGGCGTTGCACTTTTTTTCTGGTGGTATTTTATCTTTGGGGTGCACTAACTGTTTTGTGTGTGGTTTGACTGCTGTGCTTATGTGGTGTTTTTTCATGGCTCTCTGGATGGGTTTGGTGATTCTTCTGATGTACTGTGTTTTGGTGTTCCTGCTGCCCTCTATTGGTTTGTTGAGGTTTTTTCCGGGGTTTGTTGGCTTTATTGAGAACTTGTTGTCTGCCTTTGTTGATGGCTCAGTTGGGATATTGGCATTGTGTGAGTGCTTGTGTGATGTGTCTCTCCTCCTCCACCAGCACCGGTGACAGTTCTGAAGATGCAGCAGCAGAAACACGTCAACAAGGTAAATACACTTGGCCACATTGTCTTTAAAAAGAACCTAAGAATTTAAAGCACTAAGAAGACAAAATGAATATTTTTGGCGTAGTGCAAATGTACAATACTCGAGGACAGTTTTTATGAATCTGTATTTTATGTAACTTTAAGTATCACAAAATCTTTAATTACATTTACTATTTAATTTAAATGTGTGGCAACACTCAGGCCTCACAGCAAAAAGGTTGCGGGTTCAATCCCCGGGTCGCCCGGGCCTTTCTGTGTGGAGTTTGCATGTTCTGCCCGACCTTTAACATGGAAGTCAAGTCTTTCCGCTCGTCTGCAGTTTCCTCTGCAGTCGGCCACAGAAGGGCTCAGGTCTAATGAATATGAATAAAACATCCATATAAATCCATATCCTGAATGCTTAATGCTTGTGTTGTGTTTTGTTTGGCAGAGATCCCCATCAGAGGCCCATCAGAGGCCCTTCAGAGGCCCATCAGTATCTGCGGCTCCAGCACATGGGCTAATGGTCCACTCCTCACCCCAGAGACAGTGCAGCGCTGTGGGCAGGACAGACTCTCAGCCTGCCTGGTGCCTGGAGCCTCCTGTACACTCTAAAGATGTGCACTGTCATCTCGGTGAAGGAGACGGTTGAGATGGTCGCCCACTAACCAGAGGGTTCATGGTTTGAGTCCCGCTATCGGAAGTGCATGCTGTATTCTCCTTGAGCAATAAAAAAAAAACCTCCACCGTGATGGGGGCAAGTTCTGAACTTCCACGTAAAACACCAATTTGCTTCACACTGAAGAAGCTTAACTCCACTTTAACCCATCTGACAACAGCCACGAGTCTAACAAACCAAACGCTCTGCCTGGTTCACTCATTAGTGTCTGAAAACGTTAGAAAACAACTTCATAAGCACCTCACACTTCCCTCTGCTGATTGCTGCATGTCAGAGTCTAAAAGACTCGATCGCCGATTCCATCGAACCACCAGAAGCAACAAATGAGGATTGACGACTGATGGTGAAAAACAATAGAAACTGAAAGTTGCTGAAAGAAAATGGTTCGGGACTGTATTTTTTTTTGGTGTGTGTGTGTTTTTAAAACAACATAATTCACTCGTAAACAAATGGGATTAGAAATGACATCGAGTCTTTTGGGCTTTCACATGTGCAGTGGGAAATCAACAAGCTCATGCTAAGGCTGCTTATAAAGTTATTTTATAATGTTTCCAGACACTAATGAGTGAACCAGGCAGAGCGTTTTCTTTGTTAGACTCGTGGCTGTTGTCAGATGGGTTAAAGTGGAGTTAAGCTTCTTAAGTGTGAAGGAAATTGGTGTTTTACGTGGAAGTTCAGAACTTGCCCCCATCACTGCACTAGTTTGTTGCCTTGACAGACTCACTGCCACAGTGAGATCTCCACCGAGGAAACACTGATCTGTGCCGTTTTTTTGGCTTCTGACAGAATTCCACCACCTCTAGCAACGGACTTTAGCTTCAAATGTGCCGGAGTTCCCCTTTAAAGTCTCTGAGCCACAGGGGGCAGTACAGAGTCCTGAGCACAGGACGAGTGCAGTGTTCTGGATGTTCTGGATGTTCTGGATGTTCTGGATGTTCTGCAGATCTCACAGCTCGTTTGGAGAGGCCAGTGAGAGGCTGTGACAGGATCTAACCTCCTGAAGACAAACACATGGCCTAAATCTCTCCACGTCTGCTTTAGACAGTAGACCTGTGATTTTTGCTGTTTTTTAGATGGTAAAAGGCTGCAGATGATTGATTTGATGTGACTGTTAAAGTTCAAGTCTGAGTATAATGATACAACGCGATTTCTAGCCTGATTTGAAGGTTTTAGAGAGAGACACTGGAGGTGACTGCTGAGAGTTGTAAACAGACTGATAATAAACATTTAGTCAAACATGTGTGAATGAAAACACAACTGCAGGTGTGTTTTTGAGGAGGTAACAGTATTATAGAGTCCATTCTGTGTATTCTAGGAGCATTAACACTTACACCTGCCTAATGTATAACATTATGGTCCTAAAAATGATCCTCAGTAATCACTGACTCACTGTACTCTCTCTGTTACTGTTTTCATACTCGCTGTAGTTGGTCCCACACACTCTGCTACACTCAAACTAAAAATACCAAAACCACTTGTTCAAACTCCGCCCCCGTTGCCTGGACGATGTGCCGGTGCATCTCCACTCCTGTGCATCCAAAAATAATAGTCAGGTGTGAGACGAGAGCTCAGAATATCCTCGTGTCTGTCCTCCTCACGCCCGACACTGACTCTGCTGCAGCTGGAGAAGCACTGGGGAGAAGAGAGCAAACTCCAGACAGGTTTGGGTGAGATCTGACCTCTGCGCTTGACCCATTTCCCACTGAACCCGTGCAGAACCTTTAAGCTCAACAGAAGTAGTGGGGCCTGTGACTTGGAGCATTAAAGAGGGAATATTATGCAAAATCTGTGACACTTTATAATAATAATAAGGCAAATATACCGGCAAATCATTTACAAATGTTAGTCAGGTCTGTAAGGGAAAACCCGTTACTTGGCGGACAAAAGCATGAAATTTTGCACAGTGTTTCATTTGAACATACCTTTTTAGAAAATCTCATGCTCCAAAAATTCTGTCAAATATTTCACTCAAAATGGCTGCCAATTTACTAAAAACCCGGAAAATCATATACCGTCAAGATTGTAAAATCAAAACAATTAATTCCACAAATTATTTCACAAAATCTAAATGTTTTGGTGCATAAGAAAGAGAAAAATATCAACTATTTGCAATAAAAATGGTTGAAAAAGGAATAATTCTATGAAAATATTAATAAAAATATGATAAAATTACAGGTGAATTACCAAAACCGAGTGTTTTCTGAACCTTATATTTCTTTTAACATGGATTAATCAAAGTATGTTTTAACTTTTAACTCATCATTTTCAAAAATTAGCTCCTCATTAACAAGTGTTTAATAACCAGTTACAAACAGGTCACTGTTATTACTGACTGACTGAATGTTATTACTTATTATTAAACTGTTATTATTGACTAAATGTTATTTATTAAAATGTTATTACTAATTATTCAAATGTTATTACTAATTGACTAAATGTTCTTATCTATGAAAACCTTACTAATTATCTAAATGTTATGACTAATTATTTAAATCTTATCACAAATTTACTGAATGTTATCACTATTTACATGTTATTACTAATTATTCACGTTATTACTAATTATTTAAATCTTATTACACATTTACTGAGTGTTATCACTAACTATTTAAATGTAATTAATGCTTATTAAAATGTAATTACTAATTGACTAAATGTTCATATTTATCAAAATGTTCTGACTAATTATCCAAATGTTACAAATTATTTAAAGCTCATTACAAATTTACTCAGTGATATCAATAATTAAGAAATTATTACTAATTGACTAAATGTTACTAATTACAACTAACCAATAAAACATTCATAAATGTTTAATTAGAAACATCTACAAATAATTTACAATTGTTTATTAATCATTAACTACTCATGTAATAATAATGACAAACCTGTAATTTTTAGCTCATGATTAGTTAATGGTGAATAAACATTTATAAATGATTTGCAGGTTTTCTTCACTTCAGAGCACAAAATCCGGCCTCTGTGTCAGGGGCGTCAAACTCATTTTGGTCCGGGGGCCGTATACAACCAACTTTGACTCCAAAGGGGCCGGATCAGAAAACTCATGGCATATATACCCCAAAAATAGCAATGAGTCCAAATATTTGTGCAGAGAAACGCAAATCTATTACAGAATTTTATTTTATTTTATTTTATTTTACAAAATATTATAATATTCTGCTAGGTCAGGTTGTTTTCACAGCAGCATCAGGAGCCTCTTGGCTTCGGGTGAAAACAGACGTCTGTTTCTTCAGTCGCAGCAATAATTCGTTTATCTTCTGTCTTCTCAATTCTCTGTTCAAGTTATTGTATTTTTCGCAGTGTCTCGTAGTGGTGTTTAAGATCATATTCCTTGAGCGCCGCCACTTGTTGCAAACACACCGAGCACAGGTTTCCCATTCACCTCCGTGAACAAATAAGAATTAGTCCATTTTTCTTGGAAAATCCTGCACTCAGCTCCACTTTTCTTATTTTTGACATTTTGCTGATGAGGGTCACGGTCAACAGTCAAAACGATCGTCCTTTAAGAGCGTTTGGAAAGAGGCAGGTCTTCATTTGTCTGGTGGAGGCGCCACGCACAGAAGCACTGGAGACGCTGCTATGCTAAGCTGCGCAGAAAATTACCAGAAAAATCTGAAATTTTTAAATATTTTAATAGAAAATCATCTGAGGGCCAGATTAAAGGTCTTGGAGGGCCGGATCTGGCCCCCGGGCCGCATGTTTGACACCTGTGCTCTATGTAATGATCAGAAACATCCCTGAGGTTTCAGACGTCATTCGTGCATATTTGAGTAATTTAGTGATCTCTCTTGGGTCCTATTCAAACCCTAATCATGGTTCGCTGTATGATCCTGTATAAGACTGTGTCAATCAGACTAAGCACCAAACAAATTCAATACACGTTGTGCTTCCTCTTCCCACAGTGAGTGAAGCTAAAGTGACAAAAGCGTTTTGTGATAATATGAGACGAGCAGAACGTCTGTGTTTCCTGCTTCGCTCCTTCAAACACGATTTAGTTTCATTCTCATTGTTGTTGTTTGAAAATACCAGATTTATTCTTCAAGTTATGGTAAGTTTAAGTAGTACTTTTTCTAAATACCCGAGTCATTTCTTGGACCACTACTTTTTACTTGAGTAATATTACTTTGAATAACATGACCTCTTCTTCAGCAAACATTTGGTTATTCTGACACCTCTGTTTTTTTAAAAATTAAAACCACATGTAACCCCGAAATAGAAAGTGAAACAAATCAATGCTGTCGCTGTGATTGTCGTCAAAATAATAGTCGTCTCCATCGTTCTGCACTGTTCTGTTCAGGTTCAAACATCAGCCAGAGCAGAATAACAATGGCACAGGAGAACATGCAAACCTGGAGATCACACAGGCCGAGAGACAGAACCTTCTATCACTCTGCTGACCACTCTACTGACCACTCTACTGACCACTCTGCTGACCACTCTGCTGACCACTCTACTGACCACTCTGCTGACCACTCTGCTGACCACTCTGCTGACCATTCTGCTGACCACTCTGCTGACCACTCTGCTGACCATTCTGCTGACCACTCTACTGACCACTCTGCTGACCACTCTGCTGACCACTCTGCTGACCACTCTACTGACCACTCTACTGACCACTCTGCTGACCACTCTGCTGACCACTCTGCTGACCATTCTGCTGACCACTCTGCTGACCACTCTGCTGACCACTCTGCTGACCATTCTGCTGACCACTCTGCTGACCACTCTGCTGACCACTCTACTGACCACTCTACTGACCACTCTGCTGACCACTCTACTGACCACTCTGCTGACCACTCTGCTGACCACTCTACTGACCACTCTACTGACCACTCTACTGACCGTCATGTCACAGGTACTGCAGTGGATGTACCCTACTTTTCCACCAGAGCACTCAATTCAATTCAATTCAATTCATTTTATTTTTGTAGCGCCCAAAATCACAACACCAGTTGCCTCTAAGGCCGTTCCAAGATCTGGATGAGTAAAACATACACACAGACATATCAAAACAGGAATAAACAACATTCATGTAAAGCAGCAAATGAAACATGGTCCAGTCATCCGCTGTCCTTAGACCCTCCTTCTCAGCAAGGAACAACTCCAAAAAACCCAGGGTCCTGGGAAAAAGAAGAAACCTCGGGAAGAACCCGCTGCATTTTGGACCAACTGGAAGCTTCTTAAAGTACCTTTAGTGCAGACGGTGAGCAGAGAATTACAGTAATCTAGTCTGGATGTAACAAATGCAGGGATAAGTTTTTCAGCATCATTTTTAGGCTAAATATTTCTGATTTTAGTTCTGTTTCACAGGTGAAAATATGCAGTTTTACAAGCTTGGTTTATATGAGCTGTGAATGAGAGATTTTGGTCAAATACGACTCCAAGGTTTTTTACAGTAGAGCTAGAGGCTATACTCACATTGTCAAGTGAGATTATCTGGTCGGACAGAGAATCTCTCTGACCTTTAGGACCGACAACAATGACCTCTGTTTTTTCAGGGTTTAAGAGCAGGTAATTCAGGGTCATCCAGGTTTTGATGTCCTTCACACAGGCACTGAGCTTATCCATTTGATCTGATTAGGTTTCATTGATAAGTACAGCTGAGTGTCATCAGCATAGCAGTGGAAATTAATGCCATGTTTTCTGATAATGTTACCTAATGGCAACATATACAGAGTAAACAGGATTGGACCAAGCACAGATCCTTGTGGAACACCACAAGCTACTTTAGAGCAGGGAGAGGTGCACTGGTTTACACTAACAAACTGGTACCTATCTGATAGAGAGGATTTAAACCATTTGAGGGCGGTCCCTCTGACACCTATGTCACATTCTAACCTCTGTTTGAGGTACTGTTTGAATGTGCTGTGTGTGTTGAATGTGCTGTGTGTGTTGAATGTGCTGTGTGTGTTGAATGTGCTGTGTGTGCTGTTTCTCTTCGTGAGTTGAGGTGCTGTGGTGAGGTGGGCGCATTATTTTAAGCATTTTTAGTGTAAAATGTCAAGTGGTGCGACCGAGAACCTTAAAATGGTTTCATTTTCTAAAACATGGTTGGGATATTAATCTAAGTTCTGAGTAATATGAAATGTACAGAAACAAACTGTTGCATTTCTTTAGATTTTTAATGCATATTGGGGTTTTTTTTGCTCCGATATGACGTCACCTGCTTGTGTTTAACCCGTTTTTCCCCACAAAGTGTCACTGTCATTTTCGACTCACAATAAAAATCTCAAAGGTGCTAATGCAACTTTTTCCACTCATATGCTAGTAGACAATTTAGACAAAGTTTATGAGTTTTAAAAATTCCTATGGCACGATCTGGTTCCTGCTCCTTCCGGCTGAAGACACGACAGGTGCAAATCTTCCTGGAAAGAGTTAATTTTCATAGATTTCTTATGATTTCCCCCCAAACATATTTATAATTATTTAATCATTCAAGTCTCTAGAGTAACCCTCCCCCTGAAAACTGTACCTAGGATAAGTCTTTTTTTGTTCATGGGCTTATTTCTGTGATAGTAATAGTTGCCAGTGGGCACAGCCTGGCACTAACTAAAGGAAAACACTGTCTGCAGGACGGCTCCTAATTTACTTATTTAGAATTGTAGAATGATGCACAATGGCTCATTTTAGTCCTCTTACAATACTCTTCCTAAGCTAAATCAATTCACAGTATCACAGTAGTTTGTGATGTTTGACGTGAGGTCATTGGTGGTGCTCCTCAGGGTCGACCACTGACGCTGTGACACTGGGGGCAGGAGACACCATGAAAGAACTGTGGCGACGCACATCGTGTATATATGATTTTACAGGTTCTAAAAAACTGCTGTGGTTTTGAGTATAAAAAAAGAGAATAAAGAAACCAGTTCATATTGTTTGTTGTTTTGAATTTTATACATGAGGCTCCACCTTTTTATTATTATTTCTTATTATTTTGTTATTACTATATTTATTATTATTATTTCTCTTTTATTATTAAGTGACATTGGACCAAGTGACAAGCTATGTGCCCACTGGCAACAATTGCTGCCGCTCATAAAAATGCTATAAATACATAACATGATTCAAAGGGACTCAATGATCTGCCTTACAACTCACAAATGGGTTAATGAACAAACTACTGCCCTGTAAAATGCATCAAATGAAGAAAAAATGCCTAAAGAATCCCATTCACCCAAGTCTGTCTGTGATTCAAACTCCAGCCATAGAATTGCTGCTGTTGTTAGTCTCACCACATGATGCACGGTTGCACCACATGATGCTTGACCACTTTAAGTACAAAAAAACATGCAGAATAACTCAGGATGCTGTGAGGATATGAGGATTGCCCCCACGACCCAGCTGGACAAAGCGGAAGAAAATGGATGGATATTGTGATGGTCCACGATATGATACGATATCACCATATTTTGGTTATTGTCACACAGTTTGGAGTTATTTTGAGTGAATTTTTGTTTACTTCATTCCACTCGTGTCATTCACGCTGCCGTTTAGACGCCTTTAGTATGAATCTATAATCATGGGACTAAAGAAGAAACATAAATTAAAAAATTGCATCCAAACTTTTGATGCTGGTAGTGTATATATTTATTATGAAGAGCCATTTGTTATGTGTGGAGTAAATACTGCAGCTCCCTTAGCAACACTGCCCCTGGACCTGGAGCCGGAGCCGTGCACAGAGCTCGGAAACATATATAAAGTGAAGTGTAGTGAGAGCTGGAGTTATAACACAGGACAAGTTTATTTATATCAGAACAGACCCGACACAGACAGGAACCCTCAGGACACTGGGAGAGCACTGTCCATTCAGTCGAGTCCCCGTCCAGTCCAGTCTAATATAGTTCAGTCCAGTCTGGTTTAGTTTGTTTGTGTCCGGTCCACGTTTGTCAACTACGGAAAAGAATCAAATCTAGTTTAAGATTACGTGAGTTAGTAAAATGATCTGCCAATGGAAGATATGAAAATACATCTGGCTACACTTAAAATAAGAAAAACAACTATTTGCAATTAAAAGAAGAAACAACAGTGAACGTTGCTTGAATTAAGAAAAAAACACTTATTCCATCGGTAAAATCATTTTATTTGTCACGTTGAATCTAGTCAAATAAAGTAAAATGTTCTTCATTTAAGTCACTTTATTTTACCTAGATATTTTTCCCAATGTAGTGTAGTGCAGTCTAGTCTAAATCTAGTCTGGCCCAGTCTGGCCTAGTCTGGCCTAGTCTGGCCTGGTCTAGTCTAGTCTGGTCTGGTCTAGTCTAGTCTAGTCTAGTCTGGTCTGGTCTAGTCTAGTCTAGTCCAGTCTAGTCTAATTTAGTTGAGTCCAGTCCAGTCCAGTCTAATCTGATTTAATCTAATCTAATCTAATCTGATCTGATCTGATCTGATCTAATATGATCTAGTCTAGTCTAGTCTAGTCTAGTTAAATCCAGTCTAGTCTAGTCCAATCCAGTCTAGTCTAATGTCCAATCCAGTCCAAAGCCCAGTCTAGTCTAGTCCAATCCAGTCTGTCTAGTCCAATCTAGTCTAGTCCAATCCAATCCAGTTCAGTCTAGTCTAGTCCAATCCAATCCAGTCTGTCTAAATAGTTCACTCAGTCTAGCTAGCTCCAGTTCAGTCTAGTCCAACTAATCTAGTCTAGTCTAGTCTGAAGTCTGGGCCCAGGTCCAACCAGTCTAGTCTAGTTCAGTCCAATCCAATCTAGTCTAGTTCATTCAATCCAGTTCAGTCTAGTCTAGTCCAATCCAATCTAATTCAATCCAATCTAGTCTAGTCCAGTCCAATCTAGTCTGCCCAACAATCCAGTCTAGTCTAGCTCCAGTCTAGTCTAGTCTAGTCCAACCAATCTAGCTCCAGTCTAGTCCAATCCAATCTAGTCTAGTCTAGTCCAATCCAATCTAGTCTAGTCTAGTCCAATCCAATCTAGTCTAGTCCAGTCCAATTCCAGTCTAGTTCAGTCCAATCTAGTCTAGTCTAGTCCAATCTAGTCTAGTCTAGTCCAATTCCAAGTCTAGTCTAGTCCAATCTAGTCTAGTCTAGTCCACCAGTCCAGTCTAGTCCAATTCCAGTCCAGTCTAGTCCAGTCTAGTCCAATCTAGTCCAAGTCTAGTCCAATCTAGTCCAGTCTAGTCCAATCTAGTTCAGTCAAATCCAATCTAGTCTAGTCAACCAATTCCAGTCTAGTCTAGTCAAATCCAGTCTAGTTCATAGTCCAATCATATTCAGAAGTCTGGGGCTCCAGTTCAGTCTAGTCTAGTCTAGTCAAATCCACCCAGTCTAGTCTAGTCAAATCCAACGTCTAGTCTAGTCCAATTCAATCTAGTCTAGTCTAGTCCAATCCAATCTAGTCTAGTCTAGCTCCAGTCCAATCCAATCTAGTCTAGCTCCAGTCTAGCTCCAGTCTAGTCCAATCCAATCTAGTCTAGTCTAGCTCCAGTTCAGTCTAGTCTAGTCCAATCCAGTCTAGTCTAGTCTAGTTCAGTCTAGTCTAGTCAAATCCAGTCTAGCTCAGTCTAGCTCCAGTCCAACTAATCAAGTCTAGTCTAGTCTAGTCAAATCCAGTCTAGTCTAGTCTAGTCTAGTCTAGTCTAGTCTAGTCAAATCCAGTCTAGTCTAGTCTAGTCTAGTCAAGTCTAGTCAAATCAAGTCAAGTCTAGTCTAGTCTAGTCTAGTCAAGTCAAATCAAGTCTAGTCTAGTCTAGTCTAGTCCATCCAATCAAGTCTAGTCTAGTCTAGTCTAGTCCATCCAATCAAGTTCAGTCTAGGTCTAAGTCTATCCAATCCAATCAAGTCTAGTCTAGTCTAGTCTAGTCCAATCCAATCAAGTCTAGTCTATCTAGTCTAGTCTAGTCAACCAAGAGTCTAGTCTAGTCTAGTCTAGTCAAATCAAGTCCAGTCTAGTCCAGTCAAATCTAGTCTAGTTCAGTCTAGTCTAGTCTAGTCTAGTCTAGTCTAATTAGTCTGTAATCCAACCCAGTCTAGCTTTCAGTTCAGTCCAATCCAATCCTAGTCTAGTCTAGTCTAGTCTAGTCCAACTAATCAAGTTCAGTCTAGTCTAGTCTAGTTCAGTCCAATCCAATCAAGTCTAGTCTAGCTCCAGTCTAGTCCAATCCAATAAGTCTAGTCTAGTCTAGTCTAGTCCAATCCAATCAAGTCTAGTTCAGTCTAGTCCAGTTCAGTCTGGGCTCCTGCCCAGTCTAGTCTAGTCCAATCCAATCAAGTCTTCAGTCTAGTCTAGTTCAGGTCCAATCCAATCAAGTCTAGTCTAGTCTAGTTCAGTCCAATCCAATCAAGTCTAGCTCAGTCTAGTCTAGTCCAGTCAACCAGTCTAGTCTGGGGGGTCTAGTCTAGTTCAGTCTAGTCTAGTCCAGTCTAGTCTAGTCTAGCTCCAGTCTAGTCCAGTCACCCAGTCTAGGTCTAGCTCCAGTCTAGTCTAGTCTAGTCCAGTCAAATCGTCTGGCTCCAGTCTAGTCTAGTCTAGTCTAGTCAAATCCAGTCTAGTCAAATCCAGTCTAGTCTAGTCTAGTCAAATCCAGTCTAGTCTAGTCTAGTCAAATCCAGTCTAGTCTAGTCTAGTCTAGTCTAGTCTAGTCAAATCCAGTCTAGTCTAGTCTAGTCTAGTCTAGTCAAATCCAGTCTAGTCTAGTCTAGTCTAGTCTAGTCAAATCCAGTCTAGTCTAGTCTAGTCTAGTCAAATCCAGTCTAGTCTAGTCTAGTCAAATCCAGTCTAGTCTAGTCTAGTCAAATCCAGTCTAGTCTAGTCAAATCCAGTCTAGTCTAGTCTAGTCAAATCCAGTCTAGTCTAGTCTAGTCTAGTCTAGTCTAGTCTAGTCTAGTCTAGTTCAGTTCAGTCTAGTCCAACCAGTCTAGTCTAGTCCAACTGAACCAGTCTAGTCTAGTCTAGTCCAATCCAGTCTAGTCTAGTCCAATCTAGTCTAGTCTAGTCAAATCCAGTCTAGTCTAGTCTAGTCAAATCCAGTCTAGTCTAGTCAAATCCAGTCTAGTCTAGTCTAGTCAAATCCAGTCTAGTCTAGTCTAGTCTAATCCAGTCTAGTCTAGTCTAGTCTAGTCTAATCCAGTCTAATCCAGTCTAGTCTAGTCTAGTCTAATCCAGTCTAGTCTAGTCTAGTCAAATCCAGTCTAGTCTAGTCTAGTCAAATCCACCCAGTCTCAATCCAATCTAGCTCCAGTCCAGTCCAATCTAGTCTAGTCTACAGTCCAATCCAGTCTAGTCTAGTTCAGTCTAGTCTAGTCTGTAGTCTAATCCAATTCAGGTCTAGTCTAGTCCAATCCAATCCAGTCTAGTCTAGTTCAATCCACCCAGTCTAGTCTAGTCCAATCCAATCTAGTCTAGTCCAGTCCAATCTAGTCTAGTCCAGTCCAATCTAGGTCCAGTCTAGTCCAATCTAGTCTAGTCTAGTCCAATGTCTAGTCTAGTCCAATCTAGTCCAGTCTAGTCCACCCAGTCCAGTCTAGTCCAGTCTAGTCCAACTTAGTCCAGTCTAGTCCAATCTAGTCCAGTCTAGTCCAATCTAGTCTAGTCAAATCCAATCTAGTCTAGTCAAATCCAATCTAGTCTAAGTCTAGTCAAATCCAGTCTTAGTCTAGTCCAATCTAGTTCAATAGTCTAGTCTAGTCTAGTCTAGTCTAGTCAAATCCAATCTAGTCTAGGTCTAGTCAACCAATCTAGTCTAGCCTAAACTAATCCAATCTAGTCTAGTCTAGTCCAATCCAATCTAGTCTAGTCTAGTTCCAGTCTAGTCCAATCCACTCCAGTTCAGTCTAGTCTGTCTAGTCTAGTCCAATCCAATCTAGTCTAGTCTAGTCTAGTTCAGTTCAATTCAGTCCAGTTTAATCTAATCTAGTCTAATACAGTCTAGTCTAGTTCAGTCCAGTCTTGTCTAGTCTAATCTAATCTGGACTAGTCTAGTACAGTCTAGTCTAATATAATCTGGACTAGTCTAGTCTATTCTAGTACAGTCCAGTCTAGTTGAATCTTGTTCAGTCTAGTCTAGTCTAGTACAGTTCATTCTAGTCTAGTCTAATCTAGTCCAGCCTAGTCTAGTTCAGTCTAGTCTAGTTCAGTCTAGTCTAATTTAATCTAGTCTAGTGCAGTACAGTCTAGTCTAATCTAGTCTAGTCTAGTCAAATCCAGTCTAGTCTAGTCTAGTCAAATCCAGTCTAGTCTAGTCTAGTCTAGTCTAGTCAAATCCAGTCTAGTCTAGTCTAGTCAAATCCAGTCTAGTCTAGTCAAATCCAGTCTAGTTAAATCCAGTCTAGTCTAGTTAAATCCAGTCTAATCTAATCTAATTTAGTTGAGTCTAGTACAGTCTAGTCTAATCTAATCTAATCTAATATGGTCTAGTCTAGTTAAATCCAGTCTAGTCTAATCTAATCTGGACTAGTCAAGTACAGTCCAATCTAGTCTAATTTAGTTGAGTCTAGTACAGTCCAGTCTAATCTAATCTAATATGATCTAGTCTAGTCTAGTCTAGTCTAGTTCAATCCAGTCTAGTCTCATCTATTCTAGTCTAATACAGTCTAGTCAAATACAGTCCAGTCTAGTCTAATTTAGTTCAGTTTAGTACAGTCCAGTCTAGTTCACTCCAGTTTAGTTTAAATCTAGTCTAGCCAAGTACACGCCAGTCTAATCTAGTACAGTCTAATGCAATCTAAAGTAATCTAATCTAGTCTAGTACAGTCCAGTCTCGTCTAATCTGATTCAGACTAATCTAGTACAGTCCAGTCTAGTCTAGTACAGTCTAGTCTAGTCTAATCTGGACTAGTCTAGTCTATTCTAGTACAGTCCAGTCTAGTTGAATCTTGTTCAGTCTAGTCTAGTCTAGTACAGTTCATTCTAGTCTAGTCTAATCTAGTCCACCCTAGTCTAGTTCAGTCTAGTCTAATTTAATCTAGTCTAGTGCAGTACAGTCTAGTCTAGTACAGTCTAGTCTAGTCTAATCTGGACTAGTCTAGTCTAATCTAGTCCAGCCTAGTCTAGTTCAGTCTAGTCTAATTTAATCTAGTCTAGTGCAGTACAGTCTAGTCTAATCTAGTTCACTCTAGTACAGTCCAATCTAGTCTAATTTAGTTCAGTTTCATCTAGTGCAGTCTAGTCTATATCAGTCCAGTCTAGTCCAGTTTAGTTCAGTCCAGTCTAGTCCAGTTTAGTTCAGTCCAGTCTAGTCTAGTCTAGTCTAGTTCAGTCTAGTCTACTCTAATCTAGTCTAGTACAAGCCAGTCTAGTCTGATCTAGATCTGTCTGGTCTAGTACAGTCCAGTCTAATATAATCTAGTACAGTCCAGTCTAGTACAGTCTAGTCTTGTCTAATCTAGTCTTTTTCAGACCAGTCTAGTCTACTCTAATCTAGTCTAATCTAATACAGTCCAGTTTAGTTCAGTCTAGTCTAATCTAGTCTAATCGAGTTCAGTCCTGTCCAGTACTGTCCAGTCTCGTTCAGGCTTTCCAGTCTGGCTATGCTTCAGTTGTAGGGAGTATTATAGGCCTTATGACGTAGGTCCAGATAAGGAGGACTGAGTTCCAGTTCTGTTTCCCAAACCTGCTGGTGCTGCTCTCAGTAACAGGAGTAAAAACAGCAGAGCAGAGCCATTTCAAACCCCAGGATCCAAACACATTTAACTTGCAAAATATCATTGGCAGTTTAAAAAGATTGGAGAAAATGGGCTTCAGGTCTAGTGTGGAGTTTGGTGTGTTCGAAAATGTGAAGACAGACTTATTTTTGTCGAGAAGCAAACAAATTCTTTTTTTTTTCGGAGTGTTTTGCTGCGAGCCTTGATCTTAATTCCTTTTTAAAACAGCGTGCGAATCCAAGTTTGGAAATTAACACCACAGATCGTAGAAAAATGACTGCCTTTGAGCTCTAAATAACATCACGAATTACAAGTCTAACTGTTTTAAGGAGAGCAGACAGTCTAAAAGAGCACAGATTTCATACTTGCACTTTTTAAGGTTAAAAAAAGAAACTATTAGCTGCGCTCAGAAGAAATTGAAAAGGTGCTCAGTGAGGGAATAATGAGTAATGAGTAAGTGTCACTTTGGGCCCTACAGTGTGTCATGTTACCAAGTAAATACTCTGCTTAAAGTCTGGACATGAGAAGGGGACAGGGGAGGGATCGGAAACAAGTCTGAATTATGTGAACTAACTGATGAAATGTAACACCGACACTGTCAAATACATCAAATAAACTAAACACAACGCTGCTGAATCCCATGTGTATCCCTGATGAAAGAAAATGTATTGTATTTTCTGGACTATAAGTCGCTCTTGGACTATAAGTCGCACCAGCCATAAAATGCACAATGAAGAAGGAGAAAACATATATAAGTCACACTGGATTATAAGTCGCATTTTTGGGGGGAAATTTATTTGATCAAATCAGACTCCAGGAACAGACATTTCATCTTAAAGGCGACTTATAGTAATAACACTAGAACAGAGAAGAACAGGCAGAACATGTGCCTGGTGTGTTCACGTCACATATGAACAGTTATTCAGAAAACTAGAGCAGAAACAACAGAACAAGTTTATCAAACTCTCCATCTCGCTCCATCTTCTCTCCACCAACTCCAGCTAAATCCAGCTTTTAGCCTGTGATTTACTTTTTTTCCTGACTTTCTTCCACTTTTTCTATCAAACACAAGTTTCTCGCTCAGTCCAAACTTTCTTTCTGCTGCTCGATTTCTGTTTTCAGCTGCAGATTTCAGGATTTGCAGCAGGACAGCGGCTCTTTCTACAGGAGACATGCGCAGTACAGAAGAGACAGTGGTGCAGGAGGAAGAGGCAGAGCAGACACTGGCACACAAGCCTAGAGCGCCCCCTCGTGGCCTCAGTGGGAAAATAACCAACATGTGATGCTATATATTTTATATAAGCTGCACCTGAGTATAAGTCACAGGACCCAAACCATGAAACATTTTTTCTGACTTATAGTCCGAAAAATACGGTAATTGGCGGATGAAGTGCGTACGTCAAAGTATTTTTTTTTATTTATTTTTCTTCAAGTCAAAACCTTTTGACAAAATAAAAATGTTGCTTTAGATTTGTCAAAGCTACTGTACGGATCACATGTGCACAGCGTCCTGGTTGCGTTCTAATAGTTATTGCAGGATTTGCAGCATTCCATTTGTCGTGTAAGGGCAGAACTCAGATAAAATATAAAATATTATCATAAAATAAATTTAAAAAGTAACAAAAAAAATCTGTAAATGCTTAATCAGCCAAAATATGTATTGAGCTAAGTTAAATTAGTAACCCAGACATTTTATTCCATTAACAGTTAATGAAGCAAGTTTGAGAGTTTCTGCTTTTGTTGTGCTGTGTGCGCCTTAGCTACATTAGCATAACAGCACATTTATCCCTGCAGAACATGGATCTATAATACAAACTGGATAAGACACTCCCCCTCTAAGATCAATAAGTGGCCGCTCCAGGTACTTCAGCTCCTGGGAGCTCCGGCCGAGAAAGAATTCTCCCATAGAAGCACAATACATTTTTTGTGAGATCAAACTGCCCGTGTTCGGCTGACAGGGCGTCTACAGCTTTCATAAAGGTCAGATTTTGTGGGGACTCTTTTGTATTTTTACAATATGAAAAATGTTTAAATCGTCAAAGCGCCTAAAGGTCAGTTTTGTAAGAGTTAGCCCAGCCCCGCTCTGAGCCTGCACTAGCTCCGATGCTCCAACTCTGATCGGTCAAAATTGCACATGTCTGACGGCGAAAGGCCACTGTGCAGGAAGTAACGCAAACATAAAAATCTTTTGTTGCCTGATGCGCCAATGAGCATGTGCCAGAAAACAATATGATGCCATCTCGGGGTCACCTTCCAGATTTTATAATAGCTCCATGTTGCTGAGACAAACACATGGACAAAGTACATGTAATATGTTATCTGTTTGAACTGTTCTGTAAATAATATTTATCAGAAGTGAAATCTGAGCCTGGTGTTGGTGTTAGCGGCACATTTAAGTGCTAAAGAGCTCGAGCAGAAGATGCGCGCGGAGAAACATCAAGGCGAACTGATCTGAGTGGAACAGGGCATGTGTGATTACAGCGGCGCAGAGTGGTTTTCTAAAAATAAAGCTTATGAAACTTACTTTGTCAACCCTGTTTAGAGGTGCATTGTGTAACTTTTCTGGTGCTTGTTTCTATGGATACGTCATTGCTCTACCCGGAATTCCGCAGTGTGACATTAAACAGCTCCACTTTACATTTATTCAGTTACAGGTGGTTTTGTCACTCAGAAATACCTGGAAAAACAGACCCGCTGACTGTGAGCGGTGTCGCCTCTCCACCGATCTGACCTGTAACGTGGTCCGGTTTGGTCTCCATGAAGATAGAAAGGTTTAATGCCGTACTGTGGAACATTCCAGACAAAGTCATAACATCTTGATGGAGAAAAGCATTTGACGGACCCTCCAGCAGAAAAGTTACACCATATACACCTTGAACCCCAAAAGGTCCAGTGTTGCAATATTACAACATTACACTCTACAAAAATAAGCCTTGTCCCTTTGTTTTTCTTTTTTTAAACCACATTTGCATTATTAGTGGGTCCTGTTGTTCTGTTCTGCAGTGGTCTGGTCTGGCTTGGGCGACAGAACGGATAAACAGGCCCAGTTATTTGACCGTAAAGTAATTTGACTTCAGCACCTGCCCTGGTGAACAGCAGCTTGTTGTTTTAGAAGAGAAAAATCAAGACTCAAGTCAAACGTTTCTGTCATAATTGATGTTTGTAGATCAGGATTATTTCAGGACACCACTGAATATACTGATATTATGATATTTTTAGCTTGTTAAATAAATTCAAGCTAACAACTAAGATGACGCAAATTCCACAAGTGACTCAAACTGGGGAATGACAGACTCAGTGGTGCTGCAGGTGGAGTAACCTGAGAGAAAATCACACAATCAGCATTTTAACTGTTGAGTTTTACATTTTTACCAAATACAGGACACCTCCATTTTCCAACTCTCCAGCTTTGCAAGTAGAAATTCCAATATTGCATGACATTTCTGTTGTCACGTACAAATCAGAACATGGAAAATCCAACTTTCGAAAACACTGGGTCCATGTACCATTCGCTCTTTTGAATTTCAATTAAGAACAAAAAAGCAAAACAATAAAATGGGAAAACATAGAAATCTGTTTGTTTTTTTTGTTGTTTTTTTGACGCCAAAACAAAATAAATCGCTTTCCATTTGATTGTTTTTTCTTTCTTACACGGACCCGACTTGAAGACATCTTTAGGTCTAAAGGCCTATTCACCTTCTATAAGACGTAAGAACTTTGTTCTTGTTCTTGAGGTGATAAAGAACAAGAACAAAGGTGACCTGCTTCCGACTTGCCCCGCCCCCTTCACTCTGCCCCGCCCCTCGCCCCCTTTACTCTGCCAGGCCCCTTCACTCTGCTGTTGCTATGCAACAATACAGCAGCAGCAGAGCTTTGGTAACATTATCGTACTTATTATCGAAATTGTACTTTATGAACTATTAAAGGAAGAAGAGAAAATGATGTTTGAACCTGAAGAAGATTAATATTGGGGGACGTTGCCCTGTGTTTATGAATGAGTCGAGCCACTGCAGTGAGCTGTGTTTCCACAGCGCTAAGAGCCAAGAACCGGAGGGCGTAGCTCTGCAGCTGGCACCTTGGCGGCTCGGAGCTCCACGGGGCTGAGCTCCGCAGGGCTTCACTCATGTGTTTTATGTCATAAATACACTAAAGTCACTCTCTAGACTGGGAAAACACAGCAGTCGCAGACCACAGCTGACGCTCTGGACACGCATCAAGTATTTTTCTCCTGTTTTTGCGGCGCCCATTGGCTCCAGCAGATAAACCATGCCCACATAAAAAATAACCAATCAGTGCTGCTGAACTGCCGAACAAAGTTCTGCTCAGCTGAGGTGTCGAGAACAAGAAGTGCCAAACACTATTCGGCAGTTCTTGTCCTAGTACAGGTGCAAGAACAAAGTTCTTATGTCTTATGAAGTATTAATAGGCCTTAACATTTCAGGTGGAGTGGAATTTGCACCCTAAAGAGGAGGTATTCTGCACATTTTGTTTTAGCTTTCTACCATGTTATAATGTAGTTCCCTCATAAAAAACACACCTAAAGTGGTTTTAGATGTTTCATCCATGCACATTTGAGTCATTTAGTGATCTCTCCAGCACCTATTCAAACCCTCCTTATGTTTATCTGTATGATTCTGTGCAAGGCTCCGCCCCCAAGAGCCTTCGTCGTCCATGCTCCCACGTGACAATTCTCCATAAATATACAAAAACATGATACAAAACTGTACACAGCAACTGGACAAACCTGATGTGATGTGCAGGAGTTTCATTAACAGGACTCTGAAGGTGGAGTGACTGAGGCTGATTTGGGTGAATACAGCATTTCTAAAACAGTAAAACTTAACCTGGTGATCTGTATTATGTGTTAGAAGTTAATACCCCACAGAAGTAAAATACCACATTTTGAAGCAATGTCATTTCATGCTATTAAATGAAACAGAAACACACACCGAAGTTCTAGTAGAGATGCAAATGCAGGAACAGTGATATAAAAGTGAAAAGCTGCAGAGCCAATGTCCAAAAGCTTTTTTTTATTTTTTTAATTACATCTTAGATCAAAGTCCACAATAAGTCTGTGAGGAGCAAGAGTCTTAAGTTGGTGAATCCAGAAGTGCTTTCTCTACCTCTAAGGGGCAGTTGTACATGTTCAACGCCGATATATCTTAAAGAAGAGACAGGATGAGTTACCAGAGGATAGTTCATGTTTTCACTAGTGCTGTTATTTTATTATTATTTTTTTATCACAAACTTTTTTTTTCCATAAGCTGTGGCTACTGCTGTAATGTTAGAAAAACTACAGGATCTGACTGTAAACAGGAAAGAAAACAATTTGTACGAAAGTGAGAAGCCCTGTCAAGTGCACTGATGTTATTCATACGAGGAAAATGTGAAATAAAGTCCACTCCATCACCCTCAGTGCAGCAGCGCTGGGGCCATGGAACTATAATACATGTTAATAATAGAATTTATTATAGTTCTGTGGTTGGGGCAGATGTGGCGACAAACACAGTCACAAACACAGAACATGTGCACAAAGCCACTTTTCTGTGCTGAGCAGAGGATTAAAATGAGTTTTCAAGGGACAAAAATGTGTGATTAATTTTGCAAATCGAGAGTTAACTATGACATTCATGAGGTTAATCGTGGTTAAATGTGTTAATTGATTGACAGCACTATTTTTTACATCTGATGCTTTTTGTGATACGGTCAAATTATTTTTTTGTATTTTATGAGAACGGTTTTATGTAAATATAACAGTTTTTTTCTTGTTGTAGAGTGGGCTGACCTCACTTGGGAAATGAGCACCTGGGCCGGCAACCATTTTGTGTCCTGTGGTCCAAAGCAAGAAAAATGATGTGGCGAAGGCGTTTTGCCAAAACGTAATTGAAAAATAAAAAAAAGCTTTTGGACATCGGCCGTCTGAGCGTTTTTCACTTTTAAATTTTAAGCTATTAAAACTTCTTGTATCCCACGACGAGCCCCGCCTCCACCCGTTGCCTCACACGTCCCCCCGAGGAGCCGGCCTGCACCGTCGGCCCTTTGTTTGATTTGGGAACATCTTTGCTCATTCCATTTTTCAATTATTCAATCAATTATTCATGAAGTTCATCAAATGAGAAAGAAAAAGTAGCCTCGGCGAAACAGGAGGTGGGTGGAGAGATGGAGAGAGAGAGGTGGAGATGGTTGGAGTAAAGGAGGCGGTGATGGAAGGGTGGAGATGTAGAATGGAGAAGGTGGAGGAGAAAATGTGAGAAAGGCGGTGATGGGTGGAGGTGAGAAGGACAGACGGGTAGAGTGATGGGGGAGAGAAAGATGATGGAGTGAGAGATGTGGTTGGGCAGGTGGAGATATAGAGTGGGGGAAGGCAGAAGAGAAAGTTGTGAAAGAGGTGGTGATGGGTGGAGGAGAGAAAGAAGAATAGAATAATGGAGGTGGTGATGGGGCAGGTGGAGGAGAGGTGGAGATGGTTGGAGTAATGGAGGTGTTGATGGACGAGAGAAAGATTCATGGAGTGAGAGATGTGATTGGGCAGGTGAAGGGTGGAGATATAAAATGGAGGAGGTGGAGGAAACGAGAGAAAGGTGGTGAGGGGGCGGAGGAGAGAAAGAAAGGTGGAGTAAGGGAGGTGATGGGAGTTGAAAAGGACAGACAGCAGTGGTGTTGGAGGAGTAGAAATGATAAGAGTGTCAGAGAGAAAGACTCATGGAGTGAGAGAGGTGATGGAGGAGAGAAAAATGGCTGGAGTGGGAGAGGTGGTGATGGAGGAGAGAGATGGAAGGAGTAAGGGAGGGAGTAATGGAGGAGAGACAATGATAGAGTGAGAGAGACGGTGATGGAAATGAGAAAGTTGGTGATGAGGTAAAGGTAGACAGAGTTAAAGTTGGTGATGGAGGAGAGAAAGATGGATGGAGTAAGGGAGTCGGTGATGGAAGAGAGAAATGGACAGAATAAAAGTTGGTGATGTAGGAGCGAAAGATGGAAGAAGTAAAGTCATTGGTGATGGAGGAGAGAACGATGGACAGAGTAAAGTCATTGGTGATGGAGGAGAGAACGATGGATAGAGTAAAAGAGTTGGTGATGGAGAAGAGAAAGATGGACAGAGGAAAGGTGGTGATGGAAGGAGGGAAAGATGGACAGAGTAAATGAGTCAGTGGTGGAAATGGCTGGAGTGGGAGAGGTGGTGATGGAGGAGAGAGAGATGGATAGAGTAGGAGAGGTGGTGATGGAAACGTGAAATATGGATGGCGTAAGGGAGGTGGTGATGGAGGAGAGAAAGATGGACAGAATAAAAGATGGCGATAGAGGAAAGATGGATGGAGTAAAAGTTGGTGATGGAGGAAAGAATGATGAAAGGAGTAAGGGAGGTGGTGATGGAGGAGAGAAAGATGGATGGAGTAAAAGAATTGGTGATGGAGGAGAGAAAGATGGATGGAGTAAAAGAGTTGGTGATGGAGGAGAGAAAGATGGATGGAGTAAAAGAGTTGGTGATGGAGGAGAGAAAGATGGATGGAGTAAAAGAGTTGGTGATGGAGGAAAGAATGATGAAAGGAGTAAGGGAGGTGGTGATGGAGGAGAGAAAGATGGACAGAGTAAAGTTGGTGATGGAGGAGAGAAAGATGGACAGAGTAAAGTTGGTGATGGAGGAGAGAAAGATGGACAGAATAAGGGCGTCACCGATAGAAGAGAGAAACATGGATCGAATAAAAGTCGACGACGGAGGAGCAACAGATGCACGGAGTAAAACAGTTTGTGAGGAGAAGGACGGATGGAGTAAATGAGCTTGTGGTGGAGGAGAGAAAGACGGATGGAGTAATGGAGGCAGTAATGGAGGAAAAGAAGATGGATGGAGTGAAAGAGTTGGTGATGAGAAAAAGATTTGTAACAGTGTAAATGTGACGGGTCTGAGAAAAGACGCTCGTTTCCATCTGTCGAGTGGAAACAAACAGGAAACAAAAGACAATTAGAAAAGAGAAAAAAAGATGATGGAACAAAAAAAGGACAGAGATGAGTAGAGTGAGGGAGGAGGTGATGGAGGAGTGATGGACAGAGTGACGACTGAGGTCTTGGGGCAGGTAAGGGTAGAGCAGGTGGAGGAGAGGAAAATAAATGGAGTAAGGGTCGATGGCGATGGAGGAGAGAAGGATGAAGGAGTGGTGGCGATGGGGTAGAGGAACAGGCGGAGTAGGTGGAGGAGGGATGGAGTAAAGGAGGAAGAGGTGGAGCATAGAAAGATGGGAGATGGGATGGGAAATGGGAGCAAGAAAAAGGTGTTGATAGAGAGAAGTAAACGTAAATACGACAGGTAGAAAAGAAAGAGAAGGATGGATGGAGTAAGGGAGGTGATGGAGGAGAGAAGGATGGATGGAGTAAGGGAGGTGATGGAGGAGAGAAGGATGGATGGAGTAAGGGAGGTGATGGAGAAGAGAAGGATGGATGGACTAAGGGAGGAGGTGATGGAGGACAGAAGGATGGATGGAGTAAGGGAGGTGATGGAGGAGAGAAGGATGGATGGAGTAAGGGAGGTGATGGAGGAGAGAAGGATGGATGGAGTAAGGGAGGTGATGGAGGAGAGAAGGATGGATGGAGTAAGGGAGGTGATGGAGGAGAGAAGGATGGATGGAGTAAGGGAGGTGATGGAGGAGAGAAGGATGGATGGAGTAAGGGAGGTGATGGAGGAGAGAAGGATGGATGGAGTAAGGGAGGAGGTGATGGAGGAGAGAAGGATGGATGGAGTAAGGGAGGTGATGGAGGAGAGAAGGATGGATGGAGTAAGGGAGGTGATGGAGGAGAGAAGGATGGATGGAGTAAGGGAGGAGGTGATGGAGGAGAGAATGATGGATGGAGTAAGGGAAGTGATGGAGGAGAGAAGGATGGATGGAGTAAGGGAGGAGGTGATGGAGGAGAGAAGGATGGATGGAGTAAGGGAGGTGATGGAGGAGAGAAGGATGGATGGAGTAAGGGAGGTGATGGAGGAGAGAAGGATGGATGGAGTAAGGGAGGTGATGGAGGAGAGAAGGATGGATGGAGTAAGGGAGGTGATGGAGGAGAGAAACAGATTGAAAGTAAAGGTGTATTGATGAGGCAGATGAAGGGTGGAGTAAGAAAAAAGAAGAGATGAAGGTAGAGGTGGTGACGGGGAATAGGGGTGTAGTGGAGGGGGTACACAGGGGTACACGGGGTACATGGGAGTATGTGGGTACATGGGGTACGCGGGTACATGGGGGTACGGGGTACATGGGGGTACGTGGGGTACATGGGGTGATGGGGGTACATGGGGGTACATGGGGGTACATGGGGGTACATGGGGTACGGGGTACATGGGGGTACATGCAGGGGTACATGGGGTACATGGGGGTACGTGGGGGTACATGGGGGTACAGTACATGTGGGTACATGGGGGTACATGGGTACATGGGGTACATGGGGTACATGGGGTACATGGGGTGCGTGGGGGTACATGGGGGTACATGGGGTACATGGGGTATGGGGGTACACGGGGTACAGGGGTATCTGGGGATACACGGGGTACATGGGGGTACACGGGGTACACGGGGTACAGGGGTATGTGGGGGTACACGGGGTACAGGGGTATATGGGGGATACATGGGGTACATGGGGTACATGGGGGTACATGGGTACATGGGGTACATGGGGGTACAGGGGTATACGGGGATACATGGGGGTACACGGGGTACAGGGGTATACGGGGTACAGGGGTATACGGGGATACATGGGGGTACAGGGGTATGCGGGGGTACATGGGGGTACACGGGGCTACAGTACATGGGGTATGCGGGGTACATGGGGGTACACGGGGGTACATGGGGGTACACGGGGCTACAGGGGGTATACGGGGATACATGGGGGTACACGGGGTATACGGGGATACACGGGGTACATGGGGGTACACGGGGGTATGCGGGGGTACAGGGGGTATACGGGGATACATGGGGGTACAGGGGGTATGCGGGGGTACATGGGGGTACACGGGGGTACAGGGGGTATGCGGGGGTACATGGGGGTACACGTGGGTACAGGGGGTATGCGGGGGTACAAGGGGGAACACGGGGGTCCATGGGGGTACACGGGGGTACAGGGGGTATGCGGGGGTACATGGGGGTACACGGCGGTACACGGGGCTACATGGGGGTACACGGGGGTATGCGGGGGTACATGGGGGTACACGGGGGTACACAGGGGTACATGGGGGTACACGGGGGTACAGGGGGTATACGGGGATACAGGGGGTTACATGGGGGTACACGGGGGTATGCGGGGGTACATGGGGGTACACAGGGGTACACAGGGGTACATGGGGGTACATGGGGGTACACGGGGGTACACAGGGGTACATGGGGGTACATGGGGTCTGCGGGGGTACATGGGGTCTGCGGGGTACATGGGGGGGTATGCGGGGGTACATGGGGGTACACGGGGGTACAGGGGGTATGCGGGGGTACATGGGGGTACACGGGGGTACATGGGGGTACATGGGGGTACACGGGGGTACATGGGGGTACACGGGGGTACACGGGGGTACAGGGGGTATGCGGGGGTCTGCTATCCACCCACTTCTCCCAACGTGAGCTAGAAAAGAACAGATATAAAATAGCCACAACTTGCACAACAACCTGCATAGGTCAAAACTAAACTAGGAGTAAACCAGAACTAAACCAGGACTAAACCAGGACTAAACTAGAACTAAACCCGGAGGTGCGCCCACATCAGGTGACCACCTCACGGGGAAAAGCGCAGCCGTCAGCCAGTTGCACTTTGTGGACACCCTGCTCGGACTCGGGTTCTGTCTCTCACTCTCAAGTCCAAGATTAGGCCTGGTTTAGTCTTGATTTGGTCCTGGTTCAGTCCTGATTCAGTTCTATTTCAGTCCTGGTTTGGACCTGGTTTAGTCCTGATTTAGTCCTGGTTCAGATCTGGTTCACCCCTTGTTTAGTGCTGGTTTAGTCCTGGTTCAGTTCTGGTTCAGTTCTGGTTCAGTCCTGGTTTAGTCCTGGTTCAGTTCTGGACTGAACAAATGGACTGATGAGGAAAAGAAGGAGGTAGAATCCATCCGAACTGTAAGAACAATAGATCCAGGAGGACGTTGGAGAAGTACGGAGAGATCCAGTGAAAGGAGGTGGAGCTGAAAGAGGGATGGATGGAATAAAGGAGGGTGGAGAGCGGGTGATTGATGGTGTCTTAATGCTTTTGTGCATCTGAGTGTGGAACCCGCTGCCATGGAGATGGACATGCAATAATAATGCTCCTGTATCACTTTTGTGACACTCCAAGTCTCTTAAGGTGCATTTTTCATCCCCTCTTCATTTCCTCGCAGAGACGGAACAGCGGCTGCCGTTCCGCACCCGCCGCCTGTCAATCACACACGATCATACACGTAAATACGCACACGAGATCATACGTCCTGGAACATTTGTACGATTGCAACTTTACAGCCATGAACTTTGCGGGGGTCGGTGGACACATTTGTTTTCACCATATTCATATTTACCTGAAGCTCTGTTACTCCAATTAGACTTTAATCTGGATTTTAATTTAACGCAATCTGATCAGAAAGCGCTCACTTGGTTTGAACTACGACCAGATTTACAGACGGATTTGTGCTGTTAAATAATTCTCGCACACATAAAAGTCACAAACGGGACCACGAGTGCTCAGACTGATCACCTGAGCTCCTGGGAATGTGTTTAAATCCATTTTGTATTTATTACTTTTTCTTACTTATTTTCTTTTTTGGCAGTGCTGGTTAATGTCTGCATCGTGGCACCACGGTAACTGCTGAACATTCCGCCATAGACATACACGTAGAACATCCCCACTGCAAAATACCGATTTGGAATACTAGGGAGGCAACGATATTCAATGTAGTATTGAATTGTTCGGCCGATATGTACCAGGAGAAACAGTTATCGCGGCGTCCTCCTCAAATGCAGCACGAGGACAGCTCCACAGGGACTTACAGCTGAAATATCCTAACAGAGGAGGGTTTTATCTTTGAGTCACTTTTTATTTTACATTGATAGACCCAGAAATGACAAAGATATTCACTTTTCAATACTTAAGAATCACTTTTGAGTTTTCATTGGCTTTAGGCCCATTTACACGTACACAGATATTTTTAAAAACTGAGAAATTTCCCTTCGTTTGTACCCACCTTTTACACGCAAATGAAGAATTCGCCTCTGAAAATGAATCTCTCTAAAAACTCCGGCTGAAGTGGAGATTTTGGCGTTTGTGTAAAGAGTGACATAAACGCTGTGTTAGTGTGTGTGACCAGTGTGAAGGTTTTTCTCTGGTGATCAGAAGCGTCAGAGCAGCAGTCGCGTCACTTCTGCTGCAAACACAGGAGACGAATGAGGCTCGGAGCTCAGCAGTTTTCCCTCTTCTCCTTACGACTCAAAGACCCAGTCGCCGTCACCGCTAATGACGCCGTTTTTTGGGTCTGACCCGGGCGATGGTCTGGTGGGATCATTTTCGGATGTCACGGTCATCACTGCTGTTACTGTCAAAACTACTGAAACTGAGGCCCCGCTGGCTGCAGAGCGTTTTCCTTCTTCCTACACTGGCCCCTAGTGGCTCGGCATAGTTATGGCGGCGCTCAACGGCGTATTTATGCAGGTTCATGTAAACGGAAACTTTTTGAAAATGACGCTGTGCGCACAGTGTTATTTCAGAAAACAGAGCGAGGGAAATATTTGTTTCTAAAAATATCTGTGTACGTGTAAACGGGGCCTTAATCAAATGCGCTCATGTGCACCCATGACGTGACTCGCTTGACTTGACTTTTTCAGGGTATCCCCAGGTTTGACTCCCTCAAATTTAAGATCTTTTTAAGACAAGAAAATCAAGACCAACATTGCAGCCGTTGTGCGGATGAAAAACACCAGATCCAATTCTAATCATGACCATTACTCACTGCTTTAAAGAACAAAAAACACTCTGATTATAGAATCTCATTCAGAACTCATTTATAGTAAAATGGCGGAAAATCATTGATAACATTCTAAGAGGACAAACTGAGCGTTCACATTGTCTTCTCTCACATTGTCTTTCAAAGTGTATTTTTGTTTTCTGTTGAAAGACCCAGAAATGACAAAGTTATTAACTTATAAATACTTTAGAATCACTTTTGACTTTTCGTCAGCTTTATTCAAACACACTCGTATACGCACCCATGACGTGACTCGCGATATTGCTGGTTTCAGATGACATCACAACATTCTATAGTCCAATAACATGTAATACAGATGGGGGCAGCTACAGTAAATACAGTTAAAATGTAGGTTTTTGTTGGAATATAGCAAGCTAACAGGTTGAATCACCAATAGAAAAGATCACATTAAAGATTTCTAAATAAACCTCTTGTATATTTCTTGACAAAGTGCAATGGGGAAATCTGAGCATCTGACATCACCAGATTCTACAATGTGAAATCCACCAATACGTAATCTACCTCATAAGTTTTCCTCAGAACACGGTTTGTTGAGACATTTCTATGTAATGAAGTGTTCAGAAAGAGGACATTAGAGCGCAGTGTGTGTAAAATAAGCAAAAAAATTGTGTGGGAGGAGCTACTGTCTGTCTCTGCTGCTGCTGGAGACGAGGCCGAGCAGCCGACACAGGAGCCTGGAGCCTCATTTCCACTGGCACAGGGCGCTCGGGGTGGAACAGTCGGGACAAGGCCAATGCAGTGAGAGCAGAGACAGACTCAGGAGGAAAAGAAATCATCAAATTTCAAAAAAGGAAAATTCTGTGTTGATAGAATAATGTCTGAAATAAAACTAACCTTGCGTCGCATGAATCGTCACATGTTGAGGACTATTTTCTCATATATCAGTCCACCGCTGCCGAGCTTCTATCAGGAAGAACAACTCACTGCTGCAGCTCAGACAGAAATCCTTCAAATGCAACGGCTGGTTTGACTCTGAAATGATTCTGTGACACAGACGTTCACAGGGACAGTCTGGAGCTCTAATAGTTTCCTCGGGTCTGTGGAGTGGGTCAGACTGTTTTTAGTGGCAGGACGACTGTGGCCATTGACCTGCACTAGCCCAGCACCAGCACCTCTGCAAATACAAGGACTGGAGGAAGATTTAAACAAGTGTCTCCACACGTCTCCAACACTCATGAGGAACTGAGGCCCTGTGTCCAAAATTGAAACATGAAAGTAAAACCTGCCGGAGCTTCGAGACAGTGTTGAGATCAAATAACTAATAAGCAGTTCCTGGAATGTCTGAAAGTGAAACGCTCTAATGTCTGGACACTTTTATGATGATTATTTACGGAGGAGGAGCAGGAGGAGGAGGAGGAGGAGGAGGCGGAGGAGGAGGAGGAGGCGGAGGAGGCGGAGGAGGAGGAGGAGGAGGAGGAGGAGGAGGAGGAGGAGGAGAAGAAGAAGAAGAAGAAGAAGAAGAAGAAGAAGAAGAAGAAGAAGAAGAAGAAGAAGAAGAAGAAGAAAATAAAGAAGAAGAAGAAGAAGAAGAAGAAGAAGAAGAAGAAGAACCCCCACTGCCTTTACAATACCATCAAAACAATAATGTGCTTCTGCGACATTACTCCAGATACAAAATATATGACTGCAGTTCAGTGCAGTTTTAATACATTGGGGAAGTTGGCCAAAGGGGTCAAAGTAGGAGGCAGACTCACCAGTTCCATTAGACCAAAATTTATTTTGCAAAAATCACTGTGGTGAACGTGGCTTAAAAAATATATACAAATATACAAAATAATCTGTTAAAGAACAACAGAATCAAAGAACAAAAATTAACTCAACTGAGGAAAGGCACCACACTGCCCAGTGCACTGATGGGATCTGATTGTGCTAATTGCAGCACTGCATTTAAACCCCCTTAGCTCCTCCCTGGTATATACCATTTCTACCCCAGGGGAGTGATAACAGTTTACCCTGGACTCAAACAGCAGACTGCCTCAAAAAGAGACTGTCCTCAAAGGTCCCAACATAAAACGTGTTGTAACACAAACAACAGAAACAATAAGAAACAAACACAAAACAAACCAATAAACTTCAACTCAAAACCAATTCCCCCTAAACCTGGTGAACACCTGGGCAGAACCAAGAGACCGGAACACCCCTTCTCTTTGTCTCTGGGGGTCAGTGGAATGAATGATTGAACTGAGTAACTTAACTTTAAATGACAATTTTAAACTAAATAAAGCAGATTAAACTAAGAATGTGGAAGTGTTTGATTTACTGAAAATGGAACTAAACAGAACAAACCCGGGAGAGTTTTAATTCAGCTGTTTAGTTGGTTATGGAGAAACTAAATGAAACAATGAAAAATGTCAAATTAACAAACTAAAGTGACTAAATTAAATAATGGGACAAAGTGCCCTCACTCTGCTTTGTCACAACATTCAAATGACAGATTCACTTAAACTCCTTCTTCTACACAATCAGCTATAATCACTTCTTTATATCTTTGTATAAACATGTTCATATTTGGGCAGCTTTGGAGCTCATCACACGTTAAGTCACAGATTTTTACCCCCCAAACTGAAATGCTAAAACGTTTCCTCGTTGTTAAGACTGGAGATATTAAAATGACGAATGACAGTGGAATGTAGTAAACATACGGAACAGAGTATTTCAAAAAAGTGTCTCCACACGTCTCCACCAGAAAACGAGGCCCTGAAACCTGCTCCGCGCTGAATGATGTGTTTCCTGGCAGCAGCGGCAGAGCGACACCTTCCAGTCTGATGACGCAGCCTCTCGTTAATGAGACGAAGAGGAGGCTCAGTGTTTACGTGCTGGAGAGCGGCTCTGGGAAATGTCCACCGTCTTCTGTCTCCCCGTGTTTGCCGACGTCCATCAGCGCCTCGGCCTGTCCCAGAGTCCCGTCTCCTCTCATATGAAAAGTACAGATTTGCAATGGGCCCTCGGGAGCAGCCGGTGTAATGTATCTGCTTTGTCCAGGAAGCCACCGGGAACAAATATTGACTTCTTTCCGTCTTTCTCTCTTTGTTCGCAGCTGTGGCGTTCATTGCCGTAGCGAAGGGGGGGCAGTGTCGCCGCGGTAACGCAACTGAGCGATAGGTTTTTAGTGTCTGTCTGCAGTTTTTCGTCTCTCCTGAGCAGAGGCGGCGGAGTGTCCAAAAGTGGAGTGGCCAGTCCCAGTTTGGCCCCACGTTCCCTGTTCCAGCAGATTCAGCCAAAACTAGTGATTTGTCCCAGTTTTAAAAAAAGAAATGTCCCTATTTTTGACCAATTTGATGCCTGTCAACAGTAAAAAGAGGCATGAATTTTCTTTTGTTTAGGTAAAATCCAGAAAATTCTTCTTAATTACGCACACGTTTCACAATTTTATTACAAACCAGGAATGTCCCAGTCTTTGGTTCTGAAAATCTGGGCACTGTATCCACACTTCAAAATAATCAAGTAGATGTGCACAGCAGTGGTCCAAAAATGACTCAAATAAAAGTTTTTTAAAAAGTATTTGGGAAAAGTTCTACTGAGGTAAGAGCAACTTAAAGAGTAGCTGTTGGGGCGTTTGACGTTTGATTTAGAATTTGATGTTCGTGTAATTTGAAGGATTAATCTGAAATAATGCACAAAATCTGGTATTAAAATGAGGCAAACATTTTTTTCCAGTATTTTATTTTATTATTTCTTTATTTTATGTATTTTATTTTTATTAGGAACACCAACAGAAAATATTCAAAAATATCCAATGAAATACACCTTTTTTTTTTGTTGTTGTTTTTACTTTCCAATTGCACATTGTATCATCTACCATATATGTGTAAATATATATATATATATACAGTATAAAGAAAATCCCCATCCCAGCCCATCTCAGCTCGTCATTTAAACTGCATACACAACAATATTAAATATTCTACATTTATTTATTTTTATGTACCCTTTATTTCAGCATTAACATCCTATTGAGATCACTAATCTTTTTTCCAAGGGTCCTGGCCTGCTCACATCTCTTTCATCATCACTTTCGACTGGCGCCCCCCTGTGGCACCTGGACTTCCCAGTGGTCTCCCATCTAAGTCCTGGCCTCAACCTGCTGAGCCTGAGGTCTGACGGGATCAGGCTTTGACAAACTGGTCCCTACAGGTCCAGTACTGGCACATTCATATCGGCAGCACCTGCAAATTAGAAAAAAAATAAAAAATAAAGCACTGCCACACCTGGAAAAATCTATCTGTGCATCCCCTTTTTTTAGTTTTAAAAATCCCGCCAGATCTTTGAGTGAAAAAGACAGATGTTTGTCTGATTTCCAATGTAACAGCAAAATATGTCCAAACTAAACCAGACCTGAAGGAGCTGCAGGAAACACACATGTTCAGATCCTTTCATATTCTCACATATTAGAGCTGCTCACAGTGGGACGAGGAAGCACAACTTTTACATAAAAACAAGAGTACTGTTACTTCAATAAAATATTACTCAAGTATTGTGTTGTCAAGATATTAAAAACTTCAAACTCAATACTAAGGAACAGACTTGATACTCAACACCGGTGTTCTGTCGAAATGAGCTCCCGGAGCCTAAATCTACAGTGAGGTTTGTCGCTTCACGCTGCTCCATCGAAACACGTGAAACATTTTTCCATTTACAGTTGTCTAGATCCAATAAAGTGAACCTCCCCAGTTTTACTCCATATTTCTTTGGATTAGAGACAGTGGGTTTGATGCTGTTTGAACACAGTGATCACACTTTACACCTCAGTTATGACACATTTACACTCATTTATATGAATATGTGTAGTTCATTTGGACAGTTGTGTTCTGCTCAAACAGAGCTCCGACTAAAGGAGCACATATCAGCAGGACAATAATGCCCCCACTGTACAATCACCATTATTCACTCATTTATATGAAATCGGGTAGAGGTAGCACATCTCACCCCCACATCTCACCTTTGTGGTACTGGGGACATTTATACAGTGCCTTTCTAAACAAAGTTAGAGCATTTTCTACACATGGAAACAAAATAAAATGAATATAATGAAAGTGATAATAAAATCAAATATTTAATCTTAAAATCAAATATTAAATCTTAAAATCATCTAACCTGGGTATTCTGCTGCAAAACGTCGGCCTCGGGAGCTCAAATCAGCAGCATTTAAACTATAACAGCACTTGGGGGTCGTGCACATGCGCAGTAGCATTAGGCAGCTCAAACTGACAGGTAGGCCATATCGACAGGACATCGGTTCTGATACCACGATGAGAATAAAAACACTATTTAGACAATACAATGTGACTTTAAGTATTAAATGGCAGTACTTTCTTTTCCATGTGGTCTTGTATGTGTCTGTAACCCCTCAGTGGTCCAGGTATGTTCCATCGTGCTCCATGGGCATGTACTATGCAGGTGGACCAGACGTCCCTGTTTACCTGGGACAGCCCCAGTTTTGAGCCCCCTGTCCCAGCAGATTTATCCAAAACCACTGATTTGTCCCAGTTTCATACGAGAAATGTCCCAGGTGTCTCTATTTTTGACCAATCTGATCTACACCAGGTCTAAACCGGGACTAAACTAAGACTAAACCAAGGCTACATCAGGTCTAAACCAGGACCAAAACAGGACTATCACAATTTTTGACAAATCTGAGCCCCGTCGACACTAAAGAGGAGCATAAATTGTCATTTGTTTAAGAAAAATGTGCTCGCAAATGACCATAAAGCAACAAAATGCAGCTACCGAAGCCCCTCAGATTATGACTGACTCGAGAATGCTCTGTGTTTCACGCTCTTTTCACTATTTTATTTATGCCAAACATCCCGACCCGGGTGTGTCCCAGTTTAGAGTTTTGAAAATCCGGTCACCCTAAGTCTATGTGCTCTTACACTTGTTCTCATACAGCTCTAAAAGTATTGAGGAAAGCTTCATTTCTGCCCTGTCTATGCAGATTCGATACTAGTTTTCGTATTGTTTAACATCTGACTTTTTTGCTCTGTGTTGAATGTGTCACAGTGTAGATTAAACCCATCGATCACAGGAAAGATAAGCAGGTCCCAGCAGTTGCAGCTTGCAGTTCGGATCTGTGGAGAGTCACCCCTATTCACAGAAGAAATTATAGTAAGTTTGAGCAACAGAAACACCCAAAATGAATAAATGCCTGATGGATGTGTTAAAAGCTGCGTAACCCTAACCCTGCGTAACTTTTCTGGAGGGGGTCTGCAACCTGTTTGTCTCCATGGAGATATTAGTGTTCAGTTTATTTAAAATTGTCCACAGTGTTGTATTAAACTGATCAAAAATATCTTTACAAACATCCGTTCCATTCTAACTGTGAGTCGACAAATCTAACCTATAATTTGGCTTGTGAGTCTCCATGGAGATTCACTGGTTCAAGGCCATAGTGTGGAACATTCTAGGCACATCTCCACGGAGACGAGCAGGTGACGGTCCCTGTTTACCCGGGACAGTCCCGGTTTTGAGCCCCGTGTCCCCTGTCCCAGCAGATCTGTCCCAGTTCGATAAGGGAAATGTCCCAGGTGTCCATATTTTTTCTTTCTTTTTCCTTTTTTTTTCTTTTTAATTCATTTTTAGTAAACTGCCCCCGTGACCCAGCCGGATTAAGCGGGAGAAGATGGATGGATGAAATAGAGACAGTTACAAATCACAAATGTACAATTTGCTTTTTTTTCTTTCATCCTTCTTTCATCTGCTTGGTTTCTTTCACTTCAGGATATCTCTCTACTGTAGTGTTGAAAATTTCTTACTTTTTTCCCTTTAAGAATACAAAGTAAATTTAAAAAAAAAAAAGGAAAAAACACATATTTGAACTTTGATTTCTTTTTTTTTATGTTCAGATGTTAAAGGTTTCCAGCTTTCCTCATACCTGCAGCTGTCACTATTTTTGACCAGTCTGATCCCTGCCGACAGTAAAGAGAGGCATAAACTGTCATTTATTTAGGTAAAATACAGAAATGCTGCTTAAAACCACCGTAAACCCAGAGTGTCGCAGCTTTTGAATGTGAAAATCTGGTGACTCTACCTCTAAAGTCACACCATGGAACATTCCAGGGAAAGCAATAACGTCTCCAATAGGGTGGCCCATTTTTTTTTCCCTCTTTTCTCTAGATTTGAACCTGGCTTTAGGAAATGACTGTCGATTTAATGTTTAGATGAAAAATTCAGCAAAACCAAACAATATTTAGAGGTTGCACAAAGCAGTTAAAGATCACTGGTTCCGTCTTTTATTTAATCCCAGAACCAATAACTTCTGCTCCAGTTATACGTGCACTTTTAAAAGACTCTTTTTGTGTTCTTTATAGTGGAAGAAAAAGACTGATAATGTTTCACTTAAGCTTGGGGAATTGATGATTTCTTGGTCCAGAAGCTGCACATGGGACGGACTTGGATATTCAACATGAGAATGATCCAAAACACAAAGTGGAGCTGTGGCTCCAGCAGAATAAAGTGAAGGTTCTGGAGTGTTCGTCTCTTCTGACCTCAGTATCTCTGAGCCTCTGGGCAGATTCAAGCTGCAGTTCAGACAAGAGCCCAAGAATTTACAGGAACTGGAGCCTTTTGCCCAGAAGAATGAGCAGCTTTACCATCAGAGAAAAGAACTCATCCACAACTATCACAAAAGACTCCAGCTTCACTGGGTCATTTGTGTAGTTTCTGTTTCATTATGATTTAAAAAGAGGAAACTCAGGAGTTGGAAAATAAACGGCTTCACCCAAACACTGACCATGAATGAAAGAAAAGTTTTTGTATTTTCTTTCATATTCTCTGGAAGATGGACAAGAAATCAATCAAATTCTGTCAGGGGATGTAAACTTATGAGCACAACTGTATACTGGAAATGTTTCCCTTTTTCCTATAGTTGTGCATTTGTCTCGGTGCACAGAAAACAAAATATCTGCACAGGACACATGCATCTGTACCATATGGACTCAATTATTTTATAACTAGTTAACAAAAAATAACAAACCAGCCTGACAGAACGCATCAAACTGCCAACAACAGTGTGACTGGCTGGAAGTGAAGGGAAATACATATGATAACAAATGACCAGTGTACAATGACAAAACACCGAGACGGGACGGCACTTTCTAGAAACTTAATACATCTTGTGCGACGTCTAAATCAACTCAGAATCTTAGATTATGTGATATCCTAATGCAGAGTTCAAAGCAGCCAAAATTAAACTTGTATATATTTATTTTTTGGCATGTTTTTTGGACTGCCCTCGTCTCCATGGTGACGAGCAGGTAACTCTCCACCAGAAAAGCTGCTCAGTGCCTGACCTCAGAGCGCTGCCACCTCTGAGTGTCTTTCTTTGCGTGCGTAGTAAATAGCGTCGCCCGGGTAACGCACTTGAGTGATGATCCCTAGTATGTGTCCACGGTGTTTTTCTTCTCCGGGGCCTCGGTGAGAACGCGGAGCCCTTTCTCCACAAGGTAAATAACCATTCGCTTCTGTGAGCGAGAGGGACAACACGGCAACGCGCCATCGCCACAATGAAAACCCCGCGGGCTCATCCGTCGTTTCTGCGCCGCCCCGTTGCTCAGACCTGCCTTTCATTTGATCCGGCGGCCGTGTTTGTCTTCGGGAGAGTTATAGCCGGAGCCGGAGTGGACAGAGCCTCACTGTGCTGTGCAAATAACGTGGCGGCACAATAGCGGTTCCCCCCCCCACTAGAGTTTTCATTACTGGACCGTCCATCTCGTGTCGTCGGGCGAGCGGGCACAAAGCACGTAGAGACGACTCCGAGGTACAGTTGGCGGTTTGGGGGTCGCGCTGGGGTCGTATTCACACGCAACAGATTCTAAAAGTCGAGCGTGATTTTGCAACGTGTGGACGGCTGGAAGTGAGGCCGAAGTGAATTGCAAATGTTATTCAGGCGGCTTTGGATTTCATTGCGATTCACTAGGGCTGTAACAATAACCGAAATGTGGTGATATCGTATCGTCACAGGTCTCACAATAGTATCGTGGACCATCACAATATATCGAATCCCAAGTCTCTTTGCTTAAATGAGTGATTCTGATGCAGAAATAGCTAAAAAATAATAATAACAGAGGGAACTACATACGTTTCAGTGCAGACGACATGAAGAAATGCATTTTCTAATCACTTTAAAATTTTAATTCTTTTGGATTAAGCCTCCACAAAATAGTGCAAGAAATGTCGCACCATGAGATATATTTGGTGAAAATATCGCACAGAGAGATTTGCCGAGGGGTCTTAAAAGTCTTAAAAGTCTTAAAGTTCATGGCCTTAGAACATCTTAAATGATGTTGTCCAAGTTTTTTTTTTTTTTTTTCACAAAGGTCTTACATTTCATGAGCCTATTTTCTGTATCCTCAGCCGGGCTGCAGAGCAATGAGACAAAACCCTGTGAAAGTTTAGTGTTGTTAGAATATTAGAAATGATTTTTTGGCCATTTTGCAAGCAATGAGTTTAGAATGAGATTTTAAAATAAAAGTATTTTTGCAGTGAGTAACTGTCATTATGGTCTTAATTTTCATTTAAGTGGTTTTAAAAAGGTCTTTAAAAAGTCTTAAATTTGGGGGAGTCAAACCTGGGGATACTGTTCCATCCCTAATGTCAATAAATGCTTTGACCAGTCATTGTACCAAATGACTGGTCAAAGCATTTTAGAACGTCACTCTTGTTATTCTGTAGAATATTGTAATATCGTGAGCCTCCCACCATATTGTGAACTTTCCCACGATATAAATATTGTCCCACACGGTTCATACCGTGATGATATCATATTGTGAGACTTCGATATCGTTTCATCCTGTTTACCAGTATGGAGTTGTTATCTCATCAAAATACATGTCTGGAGTTCTAGTAGAGCGATGTAAAGCTTCATATGTGCACCGATATGGGCATTTTAGGCAGATACCGATATCGATATCTTGGGGAAAGCTTAAAGTCCAGTAACTGATATTAGGACAGTATTTTCTTCTGTATATATTTTGATATTTTGGCCTATAGGTCTATTGTTAAAGGTTCCATATTACACTATTTATCATGTATACTGCAGAGTGCAGAATGAGCCTCAGCACCTGCACCAGTCCTGAGTCAGTGCTAGTGCAGCCTCTGCAGCTCAGGGTGGGAAGAGGTTCTGAGCTTCACATGAGGCCTGGTCTGTCCTATACTGAGAATGAGACACTTGGATGTGTCTGTATCTGCAGGTGAAGACTCTGGGGACAGAGGTTCAGATGTGATCATAAAAACACAGTAAGTGCTTTAGGCCGATTGATTTTTGAAATGGAGTGAAAAAACACAACACTCCAGGTAGGTTTCGACGCATAAACAACACTAAAACATGGTTAAAAGGTCCAAAAAGTCCATTTGGCGCTAAATTCGACCTTTAAGTCACAAAACACTTCACAAGACGCAGTCCCTGTGTGTCCTGTCTGTGTCTTTTGTCCCCTTTCTGCGTCCCCCAGGCCCGGGTCAATACCCCCCACGCCTCCACCCCCTCCTCCACATGACAGCAGACTTGAGTGCTCCGCTGGTGAGTTTGTCAGCAGCACGTATGCGCCGTATCGACAGGAGCTGTGACACCGGCTCATTAAGAGGCCAGAGGCAGGGCTGTGCACTAAACCCATTTGTAAAGATACTGTGGGCTACAAACATACTGTGGGCGAGCACCCGGCACTGGCCGATCAATGCGGCGCCATCTAACAAAGCTCCAGCCTATCCGCTCTATTGAGTTAGGCTCATGTAGTGTGGGGCTCCCGCTGACACCGGCACGTCAGCTAATGGAGGAGGCCTGTTTTAAACAGGCTCACGACGCATAGCCACATTCTGAACTGCCCGTACTGACGAAGGTCAGGATCAGTAGTGCAATTGGCTCTTTAAAGATGCATTATGGAACTTTTCTGGTGAGAGATCAGCCACTTGCTTGGCCTCATGGCAAAGGTACTTGATTAAGACAGAGTATTATGCAAAATCTTTTTTTTTTTTTTGCTTTCCTTTAAAACTATGGAGGGGTTTTCCATGTCATCCATCCATTGCTCCAGGGCACTATTCAAACCCTCCTTATACTTCGCTGTAAGATTCACTGTATGAAGGTATAGGTTCATTCCCGGGCCTTTCTGTGTGGAGTTTGCATGTTCTCCCCGTGTCTGGATGGGTTTCCTCCGGGCTCCGGTTTCCCCCATCAGCCCAAAACATGTTACAGGTCTCCAGCGAGAACAGCTGATGACTAATGTAGGTCAATTAAATACAATCAATATATTAAATACTGTCCCACTTTAACTGCAGCCTTTGAGCTGTGTGTTTTAATGGTATTTAATTTGTTTATGTTGTTGGGTGTCCAGAAAGACACCTAATAAATACATTTTATTATTATTATTATTATTATTATTATTATTATTATTATTATTATTATTATTATTATTATTATTATTATTATTATTATTATTATTATTATTATTATTATTATGTACAAGGCTTCGCCCACAAGTCTACGTCACCCATGCTCCCACATGACAACTCTCCATAAATACCAAAATACAATAGAACACTGAACACAACAACTTCACAAACCTGATCCAATGTCCAGTAGTTTCCTTAGCGGTTTCTAAAGTGTAATGAACACAACTGCGCACAACTGTTGTATTTTGAAAGTCCTCGAGAAAACCCTCAGTTATGATTATGTAAAGATTTCCATAACAACTCTGAAGGGAGAGTGACCCCTGACCTCACATGGAGAGTGAAGAGAGACTCAAAAGACCCCACAACAAAAGTGACACTTATTACACATTAATATGGAGTTTTTTGGCAACTTTTCAAAACAGTAGATAAATTGTAAGATTCAAGTTCCCAATTCAAGCTTCTCCAAATGTAAAGAATAAAGAGAGTAAAGGTGGACCATATCCTTCTGCAAAAGTTAAGGTCAGACAATAAGTTACCTGCCCAGTAACTTGGCCCTGGTTTTGAGGCTGAATGTGGCCATGACTCATTTCTAAACTCTTCACTGTTGTCAGCTGCGAGGACTTTCATGAGAGAATTCACCATTTGTGGATTCTCTTTGTGGGCCTTTCTTTCAAAAGCGGTGAATCTCCTGTAGAGTTCTAAAGGCCTCTGTCCTTCAGCTGAAATTACCACATCAAATTCTAATACACGTCACCAACACGGCCCATTGTGAAGTTTTAGAGCTAAAGCGGCGCCTGGAGTTTGCAGAGGTGCAGAGCGGTCGAGCTGGAGTCATAAAGCGTGAGGAGCAGTGCTCAGCTCACAGAAAACCCTCCACTATAATGTGAGTCTGTGACATCGACGTCTGTGGAGAGGCGCCCCGGACTGGACTCATGTGGCAGGAGCAGCTTCCCTCTGGACTTAAGACGCAGCTCTTCTGGTGGAGGGTCCGCTACCTGCTTATCTCCATTCATGACCTTAAACATGTCCATTTAGAATTTGTTCACTACAGTTTCTAATGCTCGAAAATAATAATGCGGTAACATTTCCACGGAGATAAGCAGGTGGCAAACCCTCCACTAGAAATGTTACGCAGTGCACCTTTAGAGGTCCTACGCAAAATTGACTTTGCGAGCTCTAAGTCATGTTAGAATTGGAGATGTTGTGATCAAGATTTTTTGGCTTCCAATCGAATTTTTTTTAACCCCTAAAGACCTGAGGGCAGTTTTAGTACATTTCTCCTGGATTTTTTCTTCATTTTGCTTTTAAAACTGCCCCTTTTACCCCTAATGAAGTGTTCTACCTCCTTTTGTTCAGTCCAACCTGTTATTTCACAATCTGCTGCTGTAGTTGTGTCATGAGGCTGTGAGAAAAGCTACAGGACCAGAAATAGAGATGAAAAAAAAAAAAAACAGAAAATAAAATTCACTCTTTTATACAAAACACACAGCAAACATGTAGAAACAACTTTTTGGACATAAAAAATGCTTAATTTAGGGCCTGAGCTACAAAAATGTAAAATCTCAAGTCTGTAAGTAAATTAAAAATCTCCTTATTGCCCTAAAAACAAAAAAAGTGCAGTGGCTCCATGACTTTCCCGGTCCAGTCACGGAAACAGCTCCTGTCAGGACCACGGCCAGAGCCACAGCACTTCTGCATTTCCAGGGTGTTTATTGCATTTGTATTTGTTCATTTTGAGGGAAATAAACCTTTAAATAAAAATAGAAAGAGATGCACAATTACACACACCAAGATGTGTCATTTTCCATGTGTGTGAGAATTAACTCCACTTAGAGCGACTTTTTCCCTCGTTATAAACACACACAGTCAGAGGAGTCGACCATCTTGACTCACTTCACTCTTTGGCAAAGTTTGGCTCCATCAAAATGGACGGAGCGCATGAGTTTGGGGAAAACAAAGTTCCTATTGGACACTCGTTTTGCTCCCGTCATCACACAGCGTGAGTGTGACGTAGGATAAAGCCGCAGAAATGTACGGAAACCTCTATGTCTGCACTTTCAGAGGGGAAAAGGACGTTTCTGTCTTTTACTGTTAGAAAGTTCTGTGCGGTTATAGAAAACATAAAGTCCATTAGACGTCAAAAGTCGTACCCACCTCACCATCTTTGAAATGCCTCCAGTGTTTGCTGCTGTGGCTTTCCCATCTGGCTCTTGTAAATCTCAAACTCGTGCGGATGATTCTTTTGTAACTGAAGAATCAAATTGGTGGTGTTAAAGTGGCTCTGCTGGTTCCTCCAGGAGAAACTGTTTGTTTGACTCTCGTTTTGTTGTAGTGAAAAGTCCCACACAGCGACATGGAGGAGTTTTGATTTACACTGATGCCACAAAAACATGTGAAACTGGATCAGTCTGATCATGTGACTGAATCCGCTACTGTCCGATACTCATAAAAGAGCTGGATCAGGAGCCGATATTGATATTGAAAATCAGATCGGGACATCCCTAGTTAGAATGTTGTTTCCTCCTCAAAACCAGACCTGGAGTTGTGTTTGAGTAACTCTTTATTATTCGTCTGTTAACACCTCCAAAGCTCAAAATGCTCTGTTGCACCTTGTGATGTCATGAAGTGGTAGTTTTAATAAGTGTACAACTCCTTCTAAATTTAGCTCAGTAGAGATGGGTAATTCTAATCTGAAGGTTGGTGGTTCAAATCCTCCTCTGGACATAAACATCGTTGTGTGACCTGGTGGTTCCAGACCCCTGAGACTAATGCTGTTGTATAGTGTAACTGGGCAAGACACTTAACCCAACTCACCCCAGTGTCTGCGCACACTGGTGTGTAAATGTGTGAATCATAGACTGTATACAGAAGTGGGCTAAGTGAGTGTGACTTCACCCACAGGGTTCAGCTCCACTCAAATGAAGCTCCCGGTGCCGCTCACATTTGGAGCCAGGCTCTGAGTTTTTTAACAGACAAAATAGTGAAAGAAAAAGGATCATGTAGAGTGGGTTAATATGAACATTTTCAGACCAAAATGACGAGGCCACAGCAGCAGTCAGAGCAGACGAGGGCCTTGAACATCTTCGGGGCCACATACACTTTATTTGGTTGATTCTGTTCAGGCTGTTAAAGCTAATTTGGAATTACAAAATAAACATATTATAATTTTACCTCATGCATGGACTAAGGCTGCACTGCTTTTATTTTAGAGGTGTTTTTTGTAACTTATTTTTGGAAGGCAGCCTCACTTTTTCATTGCTTTGTTCATTGAGTCATAACATAAACTCTTCCCAGTCTGACCAGCGCATCAAAACAATATTTACTGCTTTTTATAAAGAAATACAGTTAATATTATGCAGTATTGAGTTAAGCATTTTGGCTCTCTACAATATTTTCTGTTTCTCATGTGGCCCCATGGTAAAAGAGGAAGAGTTAGATAGAGGGGTCACAATATTCCAATGCAAGTCCCAGATGTGAACTTCCTATTTCTATATACAGCCTGAGTGAACGGGTTACCATGGTGATGTAAAATGCTTTGAAGGTGGAAAAGTTCCATATGAAAATGTGGGCACTTACCAAATGATTCTAGTGATAAGATGATTTAATAAATGCACTCAATATATTAACATACTGTTTAGTACATTACAAAATGCTAAAACAAGAAATACTAGTCGCGGGTCTCTCAGCCAGGGCCCTTCTCGAGAGTCTGGTGCCGCTCCTCTTTATACAATGACGGTGAAACGCAATGTAACATGTAATTTTGATTATTTTGTAAAATATACAGTGAAGCGAGGCTGCACTGAACCCAAACTCACTGCCTGTTGTCCGTTTGTTTTTCCTGTTCATTCAGGCTTTTCTTCTGTGCAGGTCTGCGCCTTAGACCGGACCCCGACATATAGAAAACTTCTGTGGAAACGAGGAAAGGCCGCTGTGTTTACTGTGTCTGAAAATGTTGGCAGAGGACAGCGTGAAGCCAAATAAATGGCGCCGTCACTTAAAGACATCACACCCTGATCACGCTGATAAACTGCTGGAGTTTTTTTCAGCAAAAACATGTCGAATATCACCGACGATCCTCCTGCTTTGTGAACGCTGCTTCAGTAAACCAGCAGCACTGTGAGCATCACATAAGGAGGAGCAAACAGCAGAGGAGCTGATCCTGCTGCAGCTTCAGATGCCTCGAATATAACACAAACATCATCTATAAAGACGAGGAGGACACAGGAGCCTCATGCCGCAGGTGAGCGCAGCGGGGAAAACACACGGACGCCTGCTGCAAGTGTCCCGGGAGTCACTTTGGAGACGCGACTAAACCGTTTGCTCTCGTACGTCGGCGACTGAAGGTGACGGTGCGATGTGTTGACGTTTGGTCGTGGTTCTGTGGTTCTGTGGTTCCTCAGAGCGTCCCTCGTCAGTCCCTGGTTTAGAGGTCTGTGCGGGACAGAATTTTCAGTCCTGCTCCCACCCGCACCCGGAATGAGCTTTCAGACAGTGTCCCACGCTGCACTGTTTTCCGTCGGGTCCCTGGTTTAGTCCTAATTCAGTCCTGGTTCAGTCCTGGCTTAGTCCCTGGTCCAGATCTGGTTTAGTCTCTAATTTTGTCCTGGTTCAGTTCTATTTCAGTCCTGATTTTGTCCTAATTTAGTCTTGGTTCAGTCCTGGTTTAGTCCCTGGTTCAGTCCTGGTTTAGTCCCTGGTTCAGTCCTGGTTTAGTCCCTGGTTCAGTCCTGGTTCAGTCCTGGTTCAGTCCTGGTTTAGACCTAATTCAGTCCTGGTTTAGTCGCTGGTTTCGTCCTGGGGCCGGGGATGATTTCTTCTTCCTAAGGGGGACTTGACAGAAAACAACTGAGAAGCACTGATTTAAGCAAAGAGACTTGTGATTTGATATATTGTAATGGCCCACGATATTACTGAGACCTTTGACGATACGATATTCTGATATTTTGGTTATTGTTACATCCCTGTGATCTAAATATGTCATGTGTGAGCTGTAAAAAGCCTCTTTAAACCCCACAGACACGGCTCCAGTGGACTCCAGGATAAACTGTATTATTTATGGATGCAACTAAGCAACTTGAAACGTGCACTTATAAGACGAATGGACAAATATAAAACAGTTATGCTAATGTAATGAGCTAGTAATAGTGACATATGGCGGATATTTACTTTAAGTGTCTGTACTTTAAGACTAAATAGAGCGCTGTGCTCTGGTAGAGCCGTTTAAACTCAGATCCAAACACACTCTAACACAAACTGATCCACTGACTTTTGGTTCCAAACAACAATGGATCACCCTCGTTTCCACGGATACTTTCCCATTTCAAAAAGTTCAAATAAGTTTACTGTCAATTCTTCAAAGATCGTATAAATCAGGGGTGTCAAACTCATTTTGGTCCGGGGGCCGTATACAACCTACTTCGATCCCAAAGGGGCCGGATCCGAAAACTCATGGCAAATATGCCCCAAAAATAGCAATAAGTCCAAATATTTGTGCAGAGAAACGCAAATCTGTTCCAGAAATCTTTTTTATTTGATTTTATTTTACAAAATATTATAATATGCTTAGGTAGCTTTCACAGCAGCATCACTAACCTCTTGGCTCTGGATGAAAACAGACGACTATTTCTTCAGTCCCAGCAATAATTATTTATCTTCTGTCTTATCAATTCTCTGTTCAAATTATTGTATTTTTTGCCATATCTCATAGTGGAGTTTAAGATTATATTCCTTGAGCACCGCACACAGTTTTTCCATTCACCTCCATCAAATAGGAATAGGAATTACTCCATTTTTCTTGGAAAATCCTGCACTCAGCTCCATTTTTCTCATTTTTGACATTTTGCTGATGAGGGCGGCACGATCAAGAGTCAAAACGATCGTTCTTTAAGAGCGTTTGGAAAGAGGAAAGTCTTCATTTGTGCCGCTCTGGTGGGAGGAGCCACACAGAAGCACTGGAGACGCTGCTATGCTAAGCAACGCAGAAAAAAATCTGAAAAATTAAAATATTAGAATAATAGAAATAATAGATACTCAGCCAAGGGCCAGATTAAAGGTCTTGGAGGGCCGCATCCAGCCCCCGGGCCACATGTTTGACACCTCTGATATAAAGCACTGTCTCCCAAACACTGGGCCGTGACCCTCAGGTGGGTCGCAAGAGAATGTTTTGGCGTCGCATTGTCAAGATCTGCACGTAGGTCATTTAATGTCCGAATAGGCTGCTTATGGATACCTTGGAAATCAGCTGCAAAGTCCCCCTGGCCGGAAAGTCCCCCTGAATCGTACCCTTTATCAAACTAAATGAGTGAATCTATATACATATAAATGAACACACTGGCTCTCTGCTGCAGCACAGCCCCTCGTCTGCTCCTGGGGCTCAGTATGAAACTCCTGCAAGTACTTTAACTTTTTAGCTTCTTTTTTTAAGACAATGTCGTCAAGTGTAAAAAAAAAAAGAACCTAAAAAGTCAAAGTACTAAGAAGACATAATGAATATTTTGGGCGTCCTGCGAGTACTGGTGCTGAAAACTAACATTCTTTTGGTTTTGGTTTTCAGAATGGAGCCGTTTTCTTGCATCTGAAAAGAACTCTGTGGTAAATGTTTCTGTTTCAGACCAAAATAACACAGAGCACATGGAGGAACATGTGCGTATTGACCCCAGTATCAAACGGACACGTGTATTGAACTGTGAGACCAGTATTGAACTATTCTATATTATAGTGCATCCCTAGTTCCAATGATAATGAATTCTGTCCTCACGCTTCACGTCTGTGAGCTGAGGAGGAGAAGGGAAGAGTGTGGGAGAAGGAGGAAGAAGACAAACTGAGTGTGAGGCTGCCACACCTCAGCCCACTCCCACATCCCGCTCACAAATCCAAAGAGACGTGGAGGAAAGTCCCAAGAGACGACTGGAGGAGCCGGATCGAAGGACGAGCCAACGAGCTCCAACCACCGGGATTATTTTGAAGAAGAAGAAACGTTTACGGGATCCAGGAAGAAATTCATTCGGCTTTAAAATCAGAACAAACCCACTGACTTCAGGATTAAGTTTAATTCCAAATAATAATTTTCATTAGGAATTAAGTGTTTACATGGACTTTTTAAAGCAGAATTAATTTTTATTCAGAATTAGCTCTGGAAAAATAAGAGACCACTGCAAATTCTCTGCAAATTCCATACAAAAAATATTGTCATTTAGAGGATTTATTTGCAGAAAATGACGAATGGTCAAAATAACAAAAAAGATTAAATGTTTTCAGACCTAAAATAATGCAAAAAAAAAAACATCTTCATTTTAAAACAATACTAATGTTTGAACATAGGAAGAGTTCAGAAATCAATATCTGGAGAAATAATAATGATGATGATGAACACAGCAGTGATTTTTCTCCTTTTCCTCCTTAAATCAGATTTGGCTCAGGTGATCTCCTCATCAGAGCCTCATGAAGCAGAACGAGGTGTGTTTGTCATCACACATGTAGAGACGCTGAGTTCTGAAAAACAAATGCAGATCTCTCTTTTTTTCCAGAGCTGTAGATAAATGTGCCGACTGTGGAACGTTCTCATCTCTATTTTGACCAGTCTTCATACCCTCCATGAGAAAAGTTCCACAGTGCATCTTTACTCTCTAATGAAGCGGCAGTATGTAAAAGAGCAGTCCACATTAACACATGTGGACGAGGCGCAGCTCGGGACCTTTGAGAATCCGTCACCAGAGGACCTCCTGACCCCACCTGTGCTGTGGAGCAGCTGGAGCGGCTCTGGCCTTTTGCACATCCTCTTTCTCATTTACACCCCCTCCCCTGGGCCTTCAGTCACCGCGACACCTCCCCGGCTCTCCGCTCTCTCCTCGCTCCCCCTCCCCGTCCGTCTCTGCCCCACGGTGACCTGCTGTGGGCGAATGAGAAGAACGCAGCGCCACTTATCCGACCGGTACATTCGCACGGTGTCACTTTTCTCTTGATATGGTTCGTTTTTATGTTGAGTTTGTGCCAAGAGAAAAACAATCATTTCTCGAAAAAGAGAAGGAAGAAGAAAGAAGCTTTAACCCACCGCTCTTCATGACATACTGGAAAATATCAAATAGTCACCGGGGCGTTGATTTGTTTCAATCACTTCACAGACCAGGCGGCAATTTGAGACCAGGCGGCAATTTGGGACGATTACTTCCTTCCTCGCAAAAATCCTGCTCAGCAAAACTGGGAAAATCTGAAATCTCAAATTCTTTTAACCAGTGTGGCGATAATTTAGGCGACTTTCCACACAGACATGAGGGAGTTCATTTGAAATGTTACAACAGCACTTTTACCATGTGGTCTGAAGTTTGCTTTGTGCAGAGACGACGTGAGCATCAGTCCTGTGTCCTCATGTTGCAGAACGACTTCTGTCTTCAGAACATTAGACTTAACATTTATTTGGAACCGGCGCTTATTTATCAAAATGTACAAGTGCACCCGCCGTTTAAACCCGGCGTTTAAACCCGGCGTTTAAACCCGGCGTTTAAACCCGCCGTTTAAACCCGGCATTTAAACCCGGTGTTTTGTTTGGTGTTTTGGGGGAGTTTCAGAAACCATGTGGTTGCTGTACATGGATGACAAAACTTCAGAAATATTTTACATATAGTAAAATAAATGACACTCTGTGCATACTAAATATAATTTTAACATTGTACAAACTGATAATAATGATAATGATAAACAAGGCCCAGAAGTTTATTGTTTATCAAAATAAGCAAAATGAGAATGAAGAATGTAAGAATTTAACAAACTCATAACGGCATAAAAGTTCATCATTTATGATCACACAAAAATAAACCACAATGACAATGAAAAAAAGTGCTTTTTTTGTTGTCATTTATAGTTGTACAAACTAATAAAAAAGGCACAAATATCACTTCAGATCGTATCATAGGGTCGTCCTGATCCCATCACATGATCGGGAATCGGGGCCGATCCCGATCTGGTGTCGGACGTTATGTTTTGATCAGGTATCAGAAAAATAATATATGTATATTTATTATTATTATTTTTTATCACATTGACAATATATGGGCTATTAGTGACTACAAATAAAGAAGAATTAAATAGTATTTTTTAAAGTAGCACCGTCCACAGCACAGACGGTACAGCTCAGGACACACAGGATGTTCTCCCTGTGGAGGACGCTGGATTTTCCTGCATATAGAGCACCTGGACCCAGGGTACGACCTCCTCACATCACTGCACTGAAAAAGCACTGGCAGCACCCGCAAAAAGATCAGTGATGAGCTGCTTATCAGAGGCGTCGGATGTGGCGTTTCCCACAGACGTGTGGATCTCCTGTGTGTCCGACGTCATTACTGAGTCTCACTGCACAATGGATCCAGTTTGTTTTACTCCATGAAACCTTCCGTGTCCGGGAATTCTGTAGAATGTCTTTGTAACAGCAGCAAAGTGAAGCGTCAGGGCTGCAGTGCCGTCCACCACTTCTCTCCACGAAAATAAAATTAATAACAAATATAAATTAGTCACAACTTAAATGTCAAACTTGAGCTGCTGGTAATGGTGAAAACAGGCTGCACAGGCCATGGAAACCAGGACTCTCTGCCCCCTTTTCTGCCCCTCTGTCCCTCTCTGTCCCTCTGTCCCTCTCTCCTCCTCTGCCCCTCTCTCCTCCTCTCTGCCCCTCTGTCCCTCTCTGCTCCTCTCTGTCCTCTCTGTCCCTCTCTGTCCCTCTCTGTCCCTCTCTGCTCCTCTCTGTCCTCTCTGTCCCTCTCTGTCCCTCTCTGTCCCTCTCTGTCCTCTCTCTGTCCTCTCTCTACTCCTCTCTGTCCCTCTCTGTCCCTCTCTGCTCCTCTCTGCCTCTCTGTCCCTCTCTGTCCTCTCTGCTCCTCTCTACTCCTCTCTGCCCCTCTCTCCTCCTCTCTGTCCTCTCTCTGCTCCTCTCTGCCCCTCTCTGCCCCTCTCTGTCCTCTCTCTCCTCCTCTCTGCCCCTCTCTGTCCCTCTCTGTCCCTCTCTGCTCCTCTCTGCCTCTCTGTCCCTCTCTGTCCTCTCTACTCCTCTCTGCTCCTCTCTCCTCCTCTCTGCCCTCTCTCTGCCCCTCTCTGTCCCTCTCTGCTCCTCTCTGCCTCTCTGTCCCTCTCTGTCCTCTCTCTGTCCTCTCTCTACTCCTCTCTGTCCCTCTCTCCTCCTCTCTGTCCTCTCTCTACTCCTCTCTGTCCCTCTCTGTCCCTCTCTGTCCCTCTCTGCTCCTCTCTGCCTCTCTGTCCCTCTCTTTTATCTCTCGGTCCTCTCTCTAGTCCTCTCTGTCCCTCTCTCCTCCTCTCTGTCCTCTCTCTACTCCACACTGTCCCTCTCTGCTCCTCTCTGTCCCTCTCTGCTCCTCTCTGCCTCTCTGTCCCTCTCTGTCCTCTCTGCTCCTCTCTGCCTCTCTGTCCCTCTCTGTCCTCTCTGCTCCTCTCTACTCCTCTCTGCCCCTCTCTCCTCCTCTCTGCCCCTCTCTCCTCCTCTCTGTCCTCTCTCTGCTCCTCTCTGCCCCTCCAGTGTTCAGTTCGCCCTCCCCCCTCTCCCCCAGGAGCCGGGCTGCAGATGGAGGCAGTTCTCTGGTTTCCTGGTGTCCTGTGGCTCCTCTGGTCCTTCAGACGAGCTGTGACCTGCTGAGGCCAGATTCAAAACACAATGTGCTCTGTGATTTTTACACTTCCTGACAGAAGAAAACTGTAGGAGTCAGAATAAAATGGGTCTGAATAAGTTCATGTTTCAGTTAAATGTGCTGTTTTAGGCTGAATGGAAGTTAGATTTTAATATAATCCATAAATGTGAAGCACTGAAAAGTAAGTTCAACTTAAAGAACTGTATATCATATATATACGGTTGCCACAGAAATGGGACATCGTTTCGCAGGCCAATAATTTTAGGATTTCTTGTTGAAAATCTTCACAGAATGTAGAGAAACAGATCAAGATTTCATATTTAATGTTTTCAGGTTGAGCCGTTCACTCCCAAACTGAAATCTGCTCCACACACTCACCCAAGAAAAAAACCACCAACTGTCAAACAAATGTGGACTTTGTACCAAAACTGTAAAGAGGAGGCTGTTTGTGCAGGGCTGAAGGATCTGGACCAACATCAACATCATCTTGAGCTTTCAAGAGATTTGCTTTTGAAATTATGTCAAATTATGTGAGACACCCTGTATATTATAATAATATCACTGTGCTTTTAAAATTCATATAGTGATCTTTCTGTGTCCCCAGATATGAGGTAAAATGCTTCTCTCTGATCTGAATGCTCACTACCTAAACCCCAGATCTGCACCCATCCTGAATCATGTGCTAGTGCAGCCTGTGCAGCCTGTGCATGGATCAGAGCTCTGTGAGGTCACATTTCACTTCCTCAGCTGATCATGAGACATTTGCAAATAATCTGTTGGCCTTTGTCATGAGCTGTTTGATTCTGGCCACATTTGCTCCTGTAAACTCCAGGCCCTCATGAAAGGCCCGAGTCATTCAGTGTCACATGTGCCACAGACAATATGGCCTAAGTCTGATCGGCCCATTTCAGGTCATTTGGAATCACAATTTTTTAAATTTTTTTTTATTATTTTACCTCATGCATGGACTAAAGCTGCATTGTTTTTATTTCAGAGAGTTTTAGGCTGAGGCTTAGAGTGTGACATTTTTGTAAGGCAGCCCCACTTTTTCATTTCTTAGTGAGAACAGAAACTCTTCCCACTTTGACCAGTGTCAAAACAATGAGATTTACTGCTTTTTATAAACAATGAATATTCTGCAGACCTGAGTGAAGCATGTTGGCCTGGCCCTCCTCAACAGTTTCTGGCCTAAGTCCTGTTTCAAATGACCAAGATCAGAATATGGCCTAAAGTCATTCAGTGTCTTTGTGTTACACAGTCGACCGACATAAGTGTTGGTCTGAGTTCTTCTCTGAATCTGTAGGATTTTAAAACATGATCACATTTTGCATCGTTTTCAGTTGGTACAGTTTTTGTTTCCTGAGGCCATTATTTGAGGAAGGTGTGGCTCTGATGTTTAATTCCTGTTCAGCGTCTCTGCTCTTCACCAGGACTGAACCTCTGCTCTGTCTGAACGGCTTCACTCCTCAGTGCACTGCCCACCACAAGTCTAGTACTACTTCTACTTGTACTGCATACATATTTAATACTAGAAGCTGCAAAAAGTCAGAGTCTCTGTTCCCCTCTGGATTTGTAGAGTTTTTCCTTTCACAGAAGTCAGTGTTGTACAGAACCTCTGCATTAATAACACTGATACCCAGTGAACATTTGGAATTTTCAAATACAAGAATAATCTTTTCTTCTTTTTTATTTTCATATAGAGTCAGGCAGATGTATCACTTCAGAGCAGGAGATATTTAAAGCCACACTGCAGAACATTCTGCATGTAATCAAAAGCTTTTCAGATACTTCAAAATGTGGAAAACAGACCCAGTTAATGTTAAATGGTTTGCAGAGGTCCAAAGTTATTCCTCACTTCCCTTCTGCATTCTGAGCATCCGAATAATCCACCACAATCACCACATGTACATGAGAGCTTTAATTCCGAATACAAATAATTTAATTCTGAATAAAAATGGATTCTGCTTTAAAAAGAACATGTAAACACTTTGTAATGGAAATGATTATTCGGAATTAAACTTAATTCTGAAGTAAGTGGGTGGTTTACTCCAATTTTAATTTTAAATTAATTCATTCCTGGATCCTGTAAACGTTTCTTCTTCTTCACAATAGTCCCGGTGGTTGGTGCTCGTTGGCTCGTCCTTTGATCCGGCTCCTCCAGTCGTCTCTTGGGACTTTCCTCCACGTCTCTTTGGATTTGTGAGCGGGATGTGGGAGTGGGCTGAGGTGTGGCAGCCTCAGACTCAGTTTGTCTTCTTCCTCCTTCTCCCACACTCTTCCCTTCTCCTCCTCAGCTCACAGACGGAAAGTGTGAGGACAGAATTCTCCAGCTGCTGCTTCATTATCATCAGAACCACTGCGGAAAAAGTTCGGATCGTGTTTGTGTCGGCGGCGAAACGACAAACCGAGATGACAGAAAAGCCGGGAGCAGCTGTGAGTTTTCTTCCCAAAGACAGAAATATGTTTGTGTCTCTGTCCAGTCAGAACCTTCCCCACCCCCAGACGCTGAGTGGAATTAAATAAAGGCGATTTAACGTGTCTTCCATGAAAACCTCAATTAGGAATTATTATTTCCATGTAAAGTTGAAAAAGAATATTTTAAATCCAAATGATTTAATTCAGAACAATTAAAAAACATCATGTAAACATGGCCAATGAGTTTAGACGAGCTTTTCACAACTCTCAGAGACCACAGCAGACTTTTGCCGTCATGTCATCGATTAAACATTTTATAATTAGATGCAGACAAACACAGACTTATTTTGACTTCTACAATATATCAGTACTGAGGCAAAACATGTTTTACTCAGACACATGGGAAACAATACTCAGAAAAGGCCATTTAAAGTATCAGCTGTTTGTGTCTATGAACATATTGGACCTGAGAGACAAATTCAGCACCACAGAGAACGACTCCTCAGTTCTGCCTTTGAACATCTGACACAAAGTCCACGGCTCTATCCCTGCTCCGGCTCCCACAGCGCTCCCGGCTCAGCCCACAGGAGCAGCCTGAAGAGGAGGGTTTACACTGGGCTTCTCTGACCCCAGAACCTCCACACCTCCTGGATCCACGCTCAGCCTCGGCGGTGTGGCGAGGGGTTCTCTGCTTATGAAGTGCGGCCGCGAGCTTAAACCGTGTCTGAGCCCCGGGATTCTCACTGTTACTGTGTGAAGACTGAAACGGTCCCGTGCGAGATTCAAATACAGAAACGTTTAAAGATGCTCTGGCTATGGACTGAATAATAGACTTCTATTCATAACATTAAGCTCCAGTCAAATGAAGCTCATCAAGGGCAAGCAGTTATAATTTTCTCTATTTTTTCTCTGATCAAGTGATTGGAACAGATACTCACAAAAGGCTTGTGAATGGCGACCAAAAGCACCTCACTGAAGTGAAAATGGCCAAGGGACAAGTAACCAAATCTTCGCATTGTTATATGTATATTTTTGACCCAGCAGATTTGGTCACTTTTTTCTGTTAACCCATAAGAAAGTCATAAAAGAACCAAACTTCATGAATGTTTTTTTGCAACAAAGAAGTATCTGTTCCAAATCAGAGTTGTAGAAATAACTGGAAACTCAAGAGAGCCGTGACATTATGTGAATGTAAACTTTAGTCCAGGGGTGTCAAACTCACTTTGGTCCGGGGGCCGTATGCAAACTACTTTGATCCCAAAAGGGCCGGATCAGAAAACTCAGTTCTCTCTTCAAGTTATTGTATTTTTCTCCGTGTCTCGTAGTGGTGTTTAAGATTATATTCCTCGAGCAACGCCACTTGTTCCAAACACACTGAGCACAGATTTCCCATTCACCTCTGTCAACAAATAAGAATTAGACTATTTTTCTTGGGAAATCCTGAACTCAGCATCTGCTTTTCTCATTTTTTGACATTTTGCTGATGAGGGTCACGGTCGACAGTCAAAACGATCGTCCTTTAAGAGCGTTTGGAAAGAGGAAAGTCTTCATTTGTGCTGCTCTGGTGGGAGTCGCAACGTACAGAAACGCCAGAGACGCTGCTATGCTAAACGGTGCAGAAAATTAACAGAAAAATCTGAAAATTTTAAGTATTTTAATAGAAAAATCAGCCGAGGGCCAGATTAAGGGTCTTGGAGGGCCGGATCTGGCCCCCGGGCCGCATGTTTGACACATGTGCTTTAGACCACAGCTGTCGTGGCCGCGAGCCGAGGTGCAAGAGGAGCACGGCAGCACCGGAGCCGCAGAGTTGGATTAGACGCACTAGATCACGTGGCAGGCATCAGAGTAGTGCCGCGGTCATTGGTGAGTCGGCCGGAGGACGTGTATTACCCTCTCAACCCTCTGTGTCAAGGCTAATAGTGTTTGTGTAATGTTTTTAGCTTTCCTGAGCAGGACCCGTCGTGTGCAGTGGCATTTGCGTCATGACGCCTAGAACATGTGCGCCGTTCTAAAGCCGTCCGGCATGTTTCACTAATGGTCTGTTTTTAATTGTATTGTACACAAAAAGAAGTCACCAGCTGGATTTTAGGTAAACAGGTACGAGGTCGCTGCAGTTGGGCAGGTCCAGGTTCAGCAACAGCTCAGAGAATGAGGTCAGCCGAACCTGAATATTCTTCCGAATGGGAAATGTGAAGGTGAAATGAATTGAAAGGCTTAGACTAAAAATAAAAACAATCTTAGCATTATTTATGAATAAAAAGCGTTAATCCAAATGTAAGTCTCTGTCAAGTCAATTAAAACGAACTTGTGCTGCCTGTTCATTTCTCTGATTTTCTGTTTCCCTTAAAATGGGGATTGGCGTCGTTCAACAAATTAAAATATTTAGTCTCCATCACATCTGGTCCCAATAACGACCAAAGACTCAGTCCAGAGCGAGGCTGATGAAGGTAACGCCCCTTCCCTTTGCAACACTGTCAATCAAATCTGCTGCTGATGGTAACGGGAACGACCTGTGTCCATTTTCATATCTTGATGTAGGGACAAAATAGCTAAATCACAAATCTGATCATGTCGAGCGGGTTAATACGAACATTTCAAGAAGCGCGTCCGTGCTCACTTCCTGTTTGGAACACAGCAGCTCGCAGGTTAGACATTTGAGTTTATATGTACAGTCTATGGTTTCTGATTCAATATGTGTGGGTTCAGCTTTGGGCAGAAACAGCACATACAGGACCAGTGAAGAGTCTGGACACACGTTTTCAGTCTGGCACGTCACTAATAGCAGAATATTGATTTTGTCACTAATTTAAATATGACATCAGAACATCTTAGATTAGGGCTGAAACGATTCATCGAGTTAATCGATTAAATCGATTAGAAAAATGCATCGATTATTTTTTTTTACCTCGATGCTTCGTTTTATTTTTATACGCTCGGCGATGGCTGGAACCTTTTGTGGTAGAGGTAAAGTTTTCGCACGACCACTGCACTTCACTGTGCACACAACAGCGCGGCCCCATGGATGTGTAATAAGAGCAGAACCTCCTCATCTAAGAGGGAACGTGAGCTGGTTTAGACCGTCGTGAGACAGGTTAGTTTTACCTACTGATGATGTGTTGTTGCAATAGTAATAGGGAACACTCCTCATCGAGTGCGCGGTACGCTCACGCCGCATCTCCGTACGCTCCGGTACGCAGTACACCATCTGCCAGAACCAGGAGTGGAGTGCGCGTGGATTGTGTCTTGTCGCATACACTCCGTGGATCGCGCTTCCTCCTGTGCGCCTCTAAACTAGAACTCACACCAGGTCTAAACCAGGTCTAAACCAGGTCTAAACCAGGTCTAAACCAGGTCTAAACCAGATCTAAAACCAGGACTAATCCAGGTCTAAAACCAAACAAGAATTTGCAGGAGTTGTTGCTACATTTATGTAGTTTTAAAAATCATGACAATATCAAGTAATCCAAAGTATTCAGATTACATTACTCACTTTAAGTAATTTAATTGATTATGTCACAAACTACATTTTGGGGAATGTAATCTGTAATCTGTAGGGGATTACATTTTAAAAGTCACCTTCTCCACACTGATGCTACAACATGTAAACAGAACCGTACATTACATCAAGTGGAAAAGAAACCGTGAGGTGAGTCGACCTGAGCCCAGAGATAATTAAGTTTTTCATGTCCAAAACACGTGTATCTGTCAGTGCAGGTGGAGTGGACTTAACATGTGCAAAGTAGACGCGACAATAACAAACGATTACTCGATTATTTGAACAAAATAATCGACAGAATAATCGATTACTGTAATAATCGATAGCTGCAGCCCTATCTTAGAATCTGAAAACCACCAGCAGGACATGAAGAACAATAAGCATTTCCCCCTTTGTGTGACAGTTTGTTCTCAAATGTTCGGCATGAGTCACGATGACAGTAACACAAGGACAGGAACCGTCTGAGCTGGAGTCTGGTAGAAAACGACAAGAAGAATACTTGTTATTTGTCTCCATTCAGAGGAAGGAGAGATCTCTGTGGGGGGTTCTGCTGTTACTCACCATTTCCTCACCTGAAGATGTGTTTTAAGTGATTCACGTCTGTTTGAGCAAACGTTCATCTGCTGTCCTCATGACACCAAACGACCATCGACTCCCGTCTCCAGCTCCACCAGTACAGACCCAGGGCTCTGACTGTGCTCGCCAGTTGTATTTTCTGTATCAGTGACACTAGATCAGGGGTCGGGGCCAATTCTTTATTTCCATGGGGCCACATGAGAAACAGAAAACAGAGTGGAGGGCGGAGCCAAAACGCTTCACTCAATTTTGCACAATATGAGTTCTGTTTCATTGTAAAAAGCAGTAAACCACAAAACCTGTTTAGTCTTAGTTTAGACCTGGTTTAGTTCTGGCTTAGTTCTGTTTTAGACCTGGTTTAGTTTTGGCTTAGTTCTGGTTTAGTTCTGTTTTAGACCTGGTTTAGTTCTGGCTTAGTTCTGGTTTAGTTCTGTTTTAGACCTGGTTTAGTCTAGGTTTAAGACCTGGTTTAGACCTGGTTTAGTCTAGGTTTAGACCTGGTTTAGATCTGGTTTAGATCTGGTTTAAACCTGGTTTAGTCTAGGTTTAGTTCTGGTTTAGACCTGGTTTAAACCTGGTTTAGTCTAGGTTTAGATCTGTTTTAGACCTGGTTCAGTCCTGGTTTAGTCCAGGTTTAGTTCTGGTTTAGACCCAGTTAAGTTCTGATTTAGTTCTGGTTTAGTGATGTCACTTTACAAAAGAGTCATTTTCAAAACCAGCTCTAAAATAAAATGATCATAAAGCAGTGCAGCTTTAGGCATGAGGTCAGATTATAAAATATGTTTATTTTGTGATTCCAAATGAGGCCAGTCAGACTCAACCTCAGAGCCGTAAAATGCACAGGTTTGGACTAAATTCAACCAACAAGTAAAATGTTAAACTTCACCAAAATAATGACAATAGTGAAGGTGAAACAAGATCCTATAATTCTGTTCAAATGTGTAGTCATTAGCTGGGCTGCTCTCGTGGCTGCTCGGCTCACACACTGAGCAGATTAGTGTGCAATGAGCTGTTTGTTTTATACGCCCGTGATAAAACGGGACGTATTATGGTATGGCGCTGTCCGTCCGTCTGTCCATCTGTGGACACTTCAAAGCTTTGTAGTGTCTTTAAGTTCTGTTGCTGCGATCTGATTGGTGGAATTCCGATTCTAGAATGTGATGATGTCATACTCATACTCCTACTGCAAGAGCCAGATTTCCCTATTGATTATCCGTCCGTCTGTCTGTCCGTCTGTCCGTCTGTCTGTCCGTCTGTCCGTCTGTCTGTGGACAATTTCTTGTCCGCGCTCTAACTCCACAACCGTCTCACCTAGGAATGTCAAACTTCCAAACTGCACCAACAATTCATCTTTAACTGGGTTTGACAAATTCTAACTTAATTCTATATGCAATAATTCAAAGTACGGGCGTATTTTGCCCCGCTGGAGGAGCTCTTGTTTTATTTGCTAGATATGGAGAGCGCACAAGAAGCTCGGAACCTCTGAAGCTCAGAGGCTTTTTACACCGAATGTGGCAGACGACCTTCTAGAGGAAACACTTTGAGTGAATGGCCTGTTTCACCACTGACAGAAGGAGACACCAACAGAATCAATAACACAGTTAACCAGGCCTCTACCACACCAGGACCATGGCCAGAGTTAGTATGTTTGTTAAATCAGACACTGATTGGACGATATTAAATATATGACATGTACACTGCACATTTCTCTGATCTGGCAAAGATTTTTAAACTTCTATCAGGTTATTCATCTTGTTTTCAGATTTGTTTTCTACTTGCTCATTCTTAGACTGCTTCATTCTAGTCTAGAGGTCGTTTATTTTAAGAGAATCTAAATCAAGTAAAATGATCTTGCTCACGGACAGATAATTTCACTACTTTTAATTGATTTTCTGACAGATTTAAGTGTTTATATCTTAAATCTTGGCTGTTTTGGCCACTCTTACACTGAACTCTGGTGCCTTTGTGACACAGTTTTATTGTTATTCAATATAAAATTGGGGGAATAAACTAATCTAGTCTAAACAATAAATTATTTTCGCTCCATTTATTTAGATGTTTTGGTACATAAACATAAAACATGTTTATGAGGGTCGTACATTACAGAGACCTGGTTTAGTCTACGTTTAAACCTGGTTTAATTCTGGTTTAGTCCTGGTTTAGTCTAGGTTTAAACCTGGTTTAGTCTATGTTTAGTCCTGGTTTAGTTGTGGTTTAGACCTAGTTTAGTTCTGGTTTAGACCTGGTTTAATTCTGGTTTAGACCTGGTTTAGTCTAGGTTTAAACCTGGTTTAGTCTATGTTTAGTTCTGGTTTAGACCTGGTTTAGTTCTGGTTTAGACCTGGTTTAGTTCTGGTTTAGACCTGGTTTAGTTCTGGTTTAGACCTGGTTTAGTTTTGGTTTAGTTGTGGTTTAGTCTTGGTTTAGTTCTGGTTTAGACCTGGTTTAGATCTGGTTTAGACCTGGTTTAGTTGTGCTTTAGACCTGGTTTAGATCTGGTTTAGTTCTGGTTTAGACCTGGTTTAGTTGTGGTTTAGACCTGGTTTAGTTGTGGTTTAGACCTGGTTTAGTTCTGGTTTAGACCTGGTTTAGTTCTGGTTTAGACCTGGTTTAATTCTGGTTTAGACCTGGTTTAGTTCTGGTTTAGACCTGGTTTAGTTCTGGTTTAGACCTGGTTTAGTCTAGGTTTAAACCTGGTTTAGTCTATGTTTAGTCCTGGTTTAGTTGTGGTTTAGACCTAGTTTAGTTCTGGTTTAGACCTGGTTTAATTCTGGTTTAGACCTGGTTTAGTTCTGGTTTAGACCTGGTTTAGTTCTGGTTTAGACCTGGTTTAGTTCTGGTTTAGACCTGGTTTAGTTCTGGTTTAGACCTGGCTTAGTCTTGGTTATTCATGTTGTTTTCATTCTGAGATGCTTCATTCTAGTTTAAAAGTAGTTTATTTTAACTTGTCAGATGATCTCGCTGCCTGGACAGGTCATTTTACTGGTTTTAATTCATTTCCTGATATGTGATGCAATATAAAAATGTGAGAATAAACTAATCTGGTCTAGACAATAAATTATTTCCCCTCCATTTGTTTAGACGTTTCGGTGTATAAACATGTTTTGCAGGTCATACGTTACAATTATGTGTCATGTGAGCGCGAGGGCCGTCCTCCCCTGAGACCCTCGTACACTCTGACTGTGAGTGTGTCCTGCTACAATACGACTGGGACCAGAACACCCGCCGCCCGCCGCTCCATCACCAGGACACCGCCCGCCGCTCCATCACCGCTAACAAAGACGCCATTTCATCACTTTAAATTGGAACCCGCGCGTTTAGCCACAGGTCAGCGGCTCCCGAAGACGTTATTATGATGAAGCCCCGACGCCACGGACAAATGACTGATGGCCCCGCAACACAAAGCCCTCCACGGGACCCCCGGCCTCCCCTCGCTCCCCCCCCCTACCCTCCCGGACCCCCTGATTGGCAGACTGATTACTGGGCTCAGGTGTGGCGCCGGCTGTGGCTAATGAAGGAGCGCGAGAGGTGCCAGGTGGGGAGGGGAGGCGGGGCACAGCGCGGCGAGGGTCAGAGGTGACCTAGGCCCCCCATCTGCTGCTGCTGCTGCCCCCACCCCGCTCACTCATGCTGATAGGAGGGGGCCCGGAACATGTCAGGACAGTCCAGCAAGTGCGGAAGTACAAGAGACCGGGGGGGGCATTAGGGGCCAGGAGGGCACTGTCTGAGCAGATGGGCCCCGGGTATCCAGACACACACGAGACGTCGGCCCCGGTTGCAGTTGCCAAATCCGCTTCCGCCAGTAACTTTTTTCAGGCTTTGCTTTTTTGAAAGTCAGTTGTCATTGTTTTGTCTGGCAACTCACAGCAACAAGGTCACGGATTCAGTTTCAGAACATTTGGAACTTTGCACAGATTTTTCCATGAACGGAAAAACACATAACTTTCCAGCTTATAGGAAGCTCTGACCACATTCAAGCACTGTGCCTTCCAGGGCTGTAATTGTGTCATCAAAAAAAGGAATTGATTTTCTAAATGAGTTCATTATTCCTCCACAGGCAAACTTTTGACAGGCTTCGCTTTTTTAATTTTACTTTTATTTGACCAGGAAGTCCCATCTGGATTCTCAAATCAAATCAGAATCTCAAGGTAGAAGTGAATCTTATCCACACAATACTGTAAAGTCATGAAATATCACATTATTATTATTACGTTAACACATGTGATTAATCACAAAAAAAAATAGCACTAATGTTTGTTTTTTAATGCAGATTAATCACAGTTTATTCTGCACACACATGCTCCTCTATGGAAAGTGCAGATGGTCCTGAAAGGCAGCGCAGGTTATTAGGTCAGTGATCAGGTCTGTCCATATACGACTTTAGATCAAACTAAGGTAGTTTGCAGATGTTGCAGTGATGAAGTCTCTATCTACAGAAGCACAAGTTTAAAATACGATCTTAAAGCAAAACATGGGTTTGATTCAGCAGCAGCAGCGACGCTACTGCACCAACAACAAGCCGAGCACGACGAACAACACTGATGGAGTGAACCAGAACTACTCATGATAGAAAAATGTCAATAATATAACTTTTTGATAATAAATTGCATTTTTGTCAAAATATTTGGTCTTTTTTTGAAGATTAATCATAATAATGATTAGTTAAACCCAAACTGTCTTTGAAAAAAAAAAGCATTTTCACAGTACAAATTTCTTCCCTTTATCAGTGAAACTAAACAAGGTCTTTTTGTAAACTGTCCAACAGGGTTTGTTTGGTCTTCTAGCAAAGTATTTTAATAGATTATTTTTATTTTGAGGAAAGCCTCTCCTGAGCAGTCGAAACTGTCGGGTATGAAAACAAACTAAACTTTGGTCTGAAAAAGAATCTAAAAAATATATACTTTTTGTAAAGAACTCTAAGCAAAAGGCAGATTTTCCAGCTTTGTCTCAATTCAACCGTGATTTTAATTACAATTCAAAGAATGGAATGATTGAATTTTCGCAAATCACAAAAATGTTTCTGATGTTTCTTAAATATATGTTTCACACTATCAGCAGCAACACACAACAACTCATGCGACGACTATGACTGAGGCGTCCACAGACTCGAGGAAACTGTTAGAGCTCCAGACTGTCCCTGTGAACGTCTGTGTCCAGAGAATCATTTTAGAGTCAAACCGACCGCTGCATTTGAAGGATTTCTGTCTGAGCAGCAGCAGTGAGTTGTTCTTCCTGATAGAAGCTCGGCAGCGGCGGACTGATATATGAGAAAATAGTCCCTCAACATGTGACAATTCATGCGATTCAAGGTTAGTTTTTTTCAAAGATGATTCTCTGGACACAGACGTTCACAGGGACATTCTGGAGTTCTAATAGTTTTTCCTCGGGTCTGTGGAGTGGGTCAGACTGTTTTTAGTGACAGGACGACTGTGGCCATTGACCTGCACTAGCCCAGCACCAGCACCTCTGCAAATACAAGGACTATTTTAAACAAGTGTCTCCACACGTCTCCAACACTCATGAGGAACTGAGGCCCTGTGTCCAAAATTGAAACATGAAAGTAAAACCTGCCGGAGCTTCGAGACAGTGTTGAGATCAAATAACTAATAAGCAGTTCCTGGAATGTCTGAAAGTGAAACGCTCTAATGTCTGGACACTTTTATGTTTCATCTTTATTTCCATGATTATTTACACCGTAGATTCTATAATAATAATAACAAGAGCTCCTCCAGCGGGGCAAAATACGCCCGTACTTTGAATTATTGTATATAGAATTAAGTTAGAATTTGTCAAACCTAGTTAAAGATGAATTGTTGGTGCAGTTTGGAAGTTTGACATTCCTAGGTGAGACGGTTGTGGAGTTAGAGCGCGGACAAGAAATTGTCCACAGACAGACGGACAGACGGACAGACGGACAGACGGATAATCAATAGGGAAATCTGGCTCTTGCAGTAGGAGTATGAGTATGACATCATCACATTCTAGAATCGGAATTCCACCAATCAGATCGCAGCAACAGAACTTAAAGACAGTACAAAGCTTTAATGTGTCAAAGCTCAAAGAAGCAGAGAATGTGGGTTGTTCTCGCTTTCAGCAGCAGAACATTTGAGAAGAGAGTTCAGATCTACGGCACGTAACATAAAAGGACAGAGATGGAAGATAAAAAGACAGAGATGGAAACGATCACAGTTAGCAAGAGCGACGGGCAGGTTTTCGCAAAGGGTCGAGCTTTGAAGTGTCCACAGACGGACGGACGGACAGACAGCGCTCTACCATAATACGTCCCGTATTAGAACGGGCGTATAAAAATGAGACTGAGTCATTGTTGAATTACAGTAAAGGTCACAACATTTACATTATAAAATTATTAATCAACACAAGGGTAACTGATCCTACTTTATCCCACAAATGCTAAATCCCCAAATGTGGAATAATAGTGATACTAGTCCACAACAGAAGGCAGTATACCCCAAGGCTGCCTTTCTTTCTTGACCTTCTGTGACTGATCTGACTATAATAATGGTCAATAATATTACTTTATTGAACACATTAGCTTGCACCAAAAGGCCATGCTTGTCTGAGTTTATTGCTAATGTTAACAAAATTCGTCCTTGCCTATTTTTGAAGGCGGAGCACCGTCCACATGTGAAGGATCCGTCGGGTCTCCAGCTGCAGACCTCTCTAGGAGCAAGATGGTAAAGAGCATAAACACCCCTTTATCCATGGCTTTTCTAGTCGCTGAAAGTGCAGAGACAGAGGCTACAAATGACCGGAAACAGGGCGATGCAGCGGCAGCAGAGCACAGGCACTGCACATTAGGCTAAGACATTAGGCTAGCTACGATCGCTACCGCAGCTGTTTAAGTCTACTATTATCGACCACCCAAACTCCGATAAATGATCAGATTCTCTACTGATACGCATTAATAGTTATATGCTCAGACTCAGGAATAAAACACGTAAATTGTTTCAATGGGACACTGGAGGCTGTGGTCTGAGACTGCGACTGAGCATCTGCGTCCGGCAACATCACGTGACCATCACATTTTGACCAATGGGAATCGATTAAGTACGGTCAAGCTTTTGGTTTATTTATATCATGGATCTATGATTTATATCAATATATGGTACTCAGTGAATGATATATACACTGTTTTCACCATCACTTTGCACAAAACTCACTGTTTTTTGTACGAAATGCTCTACCATGATCTGGAATTTGATTAGCCTTCTGAAGGAACTGCTCACCCACTAAACCCAACAAAAATGAGGGTATGATAAATATAAACCATCCATCCAAGCATGGGTAATGGATAATTATTACATCAAGCCAATTATTTGACAACTAATATACAAACCAAGAGAAGTAACCTAACAGAGTAAATGACACAAGAGTCTCCAATGAAAAAAAAAAAAACAGTGGAAGTTGCCTTTATTTCTTTCAACAGCTGCAACATCAGAGAGAACCACCAAGAATAAACTAATAACATTCACACTGAGCGTCTGAAACCAGAACGGGCCCAGTGGAGGAGTAAGGCATTAGGACGCCTCGCACTCACACCCTCATCCATTCAACTAACACTCAAAATCTCACATACAAAACTCAATCCATTTACATCTGCAATTTTACACTTAGGTCACTGCCAAATTGCAGCTTTTATCTTCTCGTGTCCCTCTCATGTCTAAGAAGGGAAGGGTCATTGTCACTTTTTAGGTCGCCACTGCCCCCTGCTGCTCTGGGGGATAAATCAGGACTACACTTGATGCAACATAGACCTTACATTGTTAATCTCTATGGTGCATCTCTAAGCAAAACAACCCTCCATTTTGATAACACTCTGAAGGCCAGGGAGAAAAAAAGTCAGGTCATGCTCTTGCCAAAAATAGGGAATTTTGTAGAGGGGGCAGGACATTGGTCGTGAAGCTGCTACAGTCTGGTGTTCATTTTGTGGGACGCCTGGTGGGTTCGGAGGCAGTGGGGGGAGGAGGGGGCCCACGTCTATCCAGGTCCTCGATATAAAACATGATGAGTTTTCGGCGCTCGTCTGGGACACACTGCAACACGTCATATCGCTTGTCGTTCTGAAGGATCTTCTCCACATCCTTCAGGTGCTGCTCAGACTCCTGGATCAACTTTCTCGACCTATGGAACAAGATGATGATTATTCATTAATACACATAAGCTGCTGCTTGAACACAAATAATAGTGCTATAAAATCTATAATACTAATTATACTTGCATTGCCTGGATCAAGCCAGCTAAATAATAAAATATAAAATTAATGTTGTGGTATATAAATATTGTACCGATAGATTATTTAATTCACAAAAGCTTGTAGTAATAGTAGTCATTTTTTTTTTAAATATTTGTCTTATTGAAAATATATCATGGAATTAAGATGTACAATACAGATCAGGTCACCTGGCCTACTGACAAACTCTTCAGAGTGATGAACAGATGCCATCAGAAACATATGGCTGCTCTCTGTAATAGACATGGACACACCTGTAAGTGATGAATTTCGTCTCCTTTAAAAGCGTCCTGAAGTCAGCTTTGGCTGTAATGTACTTGTCTTTCATGTACTCTTCAAATTCTCGCTTCCTTTTCTAGAAAAAAGAAACAAACATGAGCCAAAGGAAAAAAAACAACAAAAACATAAGTGATTTGAAAAAAATATGCCAGAATAGAGGACCATAGCACACACCGGCTTATACTTATATCTGCTGAAGTTTACTTTAACACAGGTAAATGAGGGCGGTTTAGGGCGGTTGTTGGTGACTGTACTGAAAACATCACATCGTTCTGACTAACCTGCGTCAGGTCACAGAGCACAAACAGACGCTAGGTTTGGTCTCTAATGCTTTCTGTGTTGGTTTGCCAACCTAACAGAGGAAGAGGCTTGATTTTTCTTTTGTCATCAATTTACTGCAGTTCTCCTTTACTCTCTGTGTAATTACAACAGGTTAACAGCCCTCATTCAAGTCAAAACAACTTTGGTCATGTGCATTCATACGTTTGCCACTTGTTCAGTTTGTAACAAAGCACATTTTACAAGTTTTAAATGAAAGTCTTACTCGGTCACTCGAAGAGAACTTAATGCAGCGAGGGTCCTCCCTGATCACCTTCTTCACCTCTTTCCACGTGGTTGTCAGCGTTATCTTGAAATTAACAACCAAAACAAAAGATAAATGCAGTGCTACTCGTGCAATAGCAGAGTGTTATAAAAGGGGCTTTGGATTTAATTAAAGTAACTGGATACAGTCATTGTAATCACATATTTTCTGGATTGGTCTGGATGTTGGCTGTACACCTGTGACATAATTAAATTCAGGACGCCAATGCTACAGTGACATGTCCTCACCATGTTGGTCTCGTCCAGGAGCTTCCTGAACTGAGTCTTCTTCTTTTTGGCCAGAGCTTCCACGTGCTCATTGAACAGTTTCTTTTTCTCCTGTCGCTCCAGCAGTGATGCAGACCCCCAGCGGTGGTCCTTCCTCAGATTACGCCGAGTGTCGGACCACGTCGCACCTGATGAACGCACCTGGATCAGAACAGATAATGAGCCCAGTCTGCGGAATCGATGTGAGTATTTTTTGTCAAGAAAAATATTTAAAAGGGAAGCTGTGTAATCTGATTTTGAAAAAAAATGTTTGAGATAATTATCAGGTAAAATCTCGTGTTATACCTTATACATAGAGCTCTGCAATTCATAACTAAGTTGAAACTATGAGTATCGAGAACCATTAAATTATAAGGCCTAAAATTGTAATATATCTCTAATTTATAATATCAAATTGACCATCTGATCCAGAAGAGAAATCATTTGCACAATATAGCCTCAATAATCAGTAAATATTAAGGCACAGTTTTGTCACATTAAAATGCTAATTAACTGGGTCTGAGAGTTTAAGGTCTTATATTTAACTTGCTGATATCTGCATATATTTTGATTTAATTTTACTGGAGCAACAAGGAGGAGACTCACCATATCGGACATGAGGGCTTTGAAGTTCTGGATGGCCTCCTCCTTTTTATGCTGCTCCCGCTCCCGGTCGATCTCTTTGGTCTGCTCAGATCGGGCCTTTTGGACTTCTCTCTCACGTTCCCTCAGACTGGCCTCGATCCGGGCCCGCCGCTCCATCTCCCGCTCCTTATCGACGTCCACGTTCTGCACGAGACAAAGGAAGCTTCTGGTCACTTATGCAGTTTTTATACGCCCGTTGTAATACGTATTATGGTATGGCGCTGTCCGTCCGTCCGTCCGTCCGTCTGTGGACACTTCAAAGCTTTGAAGTCTTTGAAGCTTTGTCCGCGCTCTAACTCCACAACCGTCTCACCTAGGAATGTCAAACTTCATGGCTGGACACCCCATGGGTCAAGGATGTTCCCTATTGATTTCAAGGTCACAGGGTCAAAGGTCAAGGTCACGGCCCGACCCTTTGCGAAAACCTTGTCAGTATTGGAATCTTCCAAACTGCACCAACAATTCATCTTTAACTAGGTTTGACAAATTCTAACTTAATTCTATATACAATAATTCAAAGTACGGGCGTATTTTGCCCCGCTGGAGGAGCTCTTGTTGAATCATGAGGTCAAAACAAAACTAACAGCATTGAAATGTGTCTATTCGTTACACACACAAAAAATCTTCCTGAACAATAGCAAAGAATTGTGCGTCTTTGCACTCCTCTCTCCCATTTCAAACTGCTTACTGTCCAGTCTAATAATGCCTACAAACGCTGCTGTTTCACAGGTAAAAATGCTTAATGTGCTATGAGGAAATATCTTCTTCCTAGGTTAGAAATGTAGTATTAGATTATTAATATATTTAGTTTTTTTTAAGGCTGGATTTTCAAATAACAGTGATTTGCTCACAAGTGTAAAGACCCAAATAAATCATCAAAAGGAAAAAAGGGTAAGAGTACCTACCTTTGCTTGTTTCTCCACATATTGTTTGAACAGTTCCTCTCTCAGGGCTGAACTTTCCACAGCCTTATATCGAGGGTCTGTCTCCATTTTATCCTTCACTTTGCGCCACCTTTGGTTTCCCTCAATGTGGCGCTCGCTCAAAAGATCAAAAAACTCTTGCTTGACCTAAAAGATTTTTTTATGAAATGAGAAAAGTCATAGCAAATAAATAAATAAATAAATGAATAAGACTAGGTAAAAAAAAAAACTAGGCAATTTAAATACCTTTTCTCCCCTGTTTTTAGAATCCTTCTTCTCCTTTTTCCTCTTTGCAGTCATGAACTCAACAAAAATGGCCTCTCTGTCCTTCATCTTTTCAATGGCCTTGAACCGTGAGTCCCGGCCGTGCTTCAGGGCAAATTCACTAAATGTTCTGCAAAAAAGTTAAAATAATATATTATCTGTATTGTAACAACTCAAATACATTTAAGTATTTTTTTTATGTAAAATGTAAATGTACCAATCTGTGTCTGTGAAGTAAAGTAAACATACAGCTCAAACTATTCTGGAACAAACCCAAAAGGGGTTCTCTATATCACCACATGTTCTCAGTATATTACAAAATATCTGCGTACCAGCTTCAGATACGGTGGTATATATTTAAATTAGTAGCACATGTTACAGCCATTACCTTCAGGTTTAGTTGTAAATGTTAGCTGGTACCTCGCGGTGAGTTTTGACTCCTCCATCATCTTCCTAAATTCATCCTTTGCTTGCATAAGTTTGTTTTTCTTCTCCTTTCTCTCCTCCTCGGCTCTTGTCTTCACATACGAGTCAAAAACCTACAAATTCAATAGTTCGATTATCCATACTGCTGTTGATATGGATTTTGTACAATTGCTCTGGCGCAGAGTAGAAAAGAAACATTCAAACCTGTTTCCTTTCTTTAGGGTTCAGCAGAAGATAACGAGGATCAAAAACAATTTTATGGAGCTCTTTGTCCCAGGTTGAAAATGCTGACACCTACACAAGATGTGAATTAAGTTAGGTGTCTTATTAAACCCACATTTTATTTGTGTATTAAAAAGGTAAATTCATACGCCTCTCTCAAGCAGCATGTCTTTGAACTGTGTCATCCGGGCCTCTAGGGGCACTACCGCTCGCTCTCTGGCAGCTTTCAACTCTCCCTCCATCGCTGCATCTTTTTCCGAGTCCACTTCCTTGGAGTCCTCCTTCCTGTCAGAAAATTAACCACAAAATGTTAGTAGTGCTGCCACTAACGACTAATTTTCTAACGATTAATCTCTCGACTAATTTTTCGATTAGTCGACTAATCTAAACGACTAATTAAAAAAAAAACAACAAGCGGTTCTAACACACACAAGTGTGTGCGTTAGATTTTCAGGGGAGGTTACCTTGTGTGTGCGAGTTGCAAAGGTTATTGCTGTTATGTCTGTTGTGTGTGTTGAACAACGATATGCACACACAATTTAACGAGTCTGCACGAGCAGCATATGCAACGGTATTCTCCATACCTCAGGCATCGTGGTCGTGCTCCCGTGATAAGCCAAAGAAGTCTTACAGAGTGTACAAACCACTCTATCACCATCTGTCCGAAAATATTCCCAGACTTTCGAGGCTTTAGGTCTTCGTCTAGAAGAAGTCGTCACTGTTCTTGGATCTGACTCTGACCCACCGGCCGCTGCCATTTTCATACCGCTCTCAAATGCTCAAATCGGGGGAAGAGAGAAAGAGAGAGACCAGCCAGCAGAGTGCGCACGGCAAATACTTCCTCAAGTTTGTTTTCTTTGGTGGTGCCATTATTTACCACTGCTGTTAGCCTTTGGTGAAGCCGAGGTTAGCCACCTCGGCGTCAACCCCGGATGTAGCCGCTGCCCGCCGCACCTGTGTCCGCCTCGGGCGCAGCCGCTGTTAGCCGCACCGGTGTCCGCCTCGAGTGCAGCCGCTGTTAGCCGTGCCGGTGTCCGCCTCGGGCGCAGCCGCTGTTAGCCGCACCGGTGTCCGCCTCGAGTGCAGCCGCTGTTAGCCGTGCCGGTGTCCGCCTCGGATGTAGCCGCTGCCTGCCGCACCGGTGTCCGCCTCGAGTGTAGTACTACTAGTGGTGTGGAGGGGAAATACCTGATCTCAGGCAAGCAAAAGGTCTCTGGACGAGCCGTTTGAGACCAAAAATAAATAAAATACCAAAAAAAATTGTATTTGACTCATTTTCACATTCGATTACGTCGACAACGTCGAATAATCGCGGCAGCACTAAATGTTAGTCCTGCAGGTACAACTATAGTAGGCATTACAGTGGGTCATAAAAACCAAGACTTACTTTCTCTTTTTGGCTTTGGTCGGCGCTTCATCCAGGTCATCAGTAGCAACACCGATATCCATGTCGTCTTTACCTTTGCAAGTTCAAATCAATAGTTAGAGGCAAACGAGTATACAAATACAAATTAACCGGTCCTCATTTGGTTTATGGTTAGAATCTCTGCGACTGCAAGTTTCATTGACATTAAAATTAAATTTGCACAAATGTTACTGCTCTGTTAGGACTACCATGGAGTTATATTTCACTATAACATCCAAAGTTGTTGACAATTTCCATCTGTATTTTTGAAAGGTGCACTATTTTCCTTTTCTGGTCTGTCTCAATGGAGAGGTTATGTCTTTGAGTGGAATCTTTCACAGTATGGCATTTAATGTATCCATGTTCATGGGGAAAAGCAGGTGACAACACAAGGCCAACTTTTTTGATTTTAAATTCCATAAAAAAGCTAATTTACAGGTACTTTTTCAGCAACAAGAATCTCCACTAGGAAAGTTAAATACAAGACCTTCAAGGCACAAGAATAGTGAGTTTGTGTGGATTTTCTCTTTGAATGCAAAATGAGCCTTTCCTTCCAATCTACACAGGCTCTCCTCCTGAGATTTTCCCATTTACAAATCATGAACACAGCTTAAAGTAAATGATTAAAGTACATTCTCCATACTTTTTTTGCTGTCCTCCTGACCCTTCTTGTGCGGTGGCTCTTGAATGTGCTTGTCCACATCAGCACGTCCAATCAGTTCCTCTGGACGGTCCCACATCGAGAGGCGTGTTGTGGGATTATAGAAGAAGACCCGGTCATCTCCGGTCCACACCACACACCACGGCGTTCCTGGGATTGGGTTAGTGGCCACGGGTCTTGCTTTCTGAGCTGCCTTTTGCTCCTCAGTCATCTCCTCTTCTTTAGCCTAAAATAAAAGTACAATCTCAATATATAGATTTAATCCCAATTACAAAACAATAATACAAAACAAGAGCTCCGCCAGTGGGGCAAAATACACTCGTACTTTGAATTATTGTATATAGAATTAAGTTAGAATTTGTCAAACCTAGTTAAAGATGAATTGTTGGTGCAGTTTGGAAGTTTGACATTCCTAGGTGAGACGGTTGTCGAGTTAGAGCGCGGACAAGAAATTGTCCACAGACAGACGGACAGACGGACAGACGGACAGACGGACAGACGGACGGACGGATAATCAATAGGGAAATCTGGCTCTTGCAGTAGGAGTATGAGTATGACATCATCACATTCTAGAATCGGAATTCCACCAATCAGATCGCAGCAACAGAACTTAAAGACACTACAAAGCTTTAATGTGTCAAAGCTCAAAGAAGCAGAGAATGTGGGTTGTTCTTTGAAGTGTCCACAGACGGACGGACGGACGGACAGCGCCATACCATAATATGTCCCGTTTTATCACGGGCGTTTAAAAACAAACAACTAAATAGCTCTTTATGATATTACAATAATAATAATGCATAGTCTTAAATAGTGTCCAGACACTCAAAGTCACTTTTCGTTACAATTTCGTTAATAATATAGTAGCCACAGTTGCCCTGGAAAAGACTGACGGTCTGTGCCATCGGCCTCTCTGGCCACTAACAATTAGCACACACCACATTCACTGTTATAGTAGCTAAGAGAATACATTTAAAATAAATGGAAAGGGTTCACATTATTCATAAAAAGAACCAAATCTTAGCTGGACAAGTAAATAAAAACAAAATTTTCCATTAAGGCTTTTTGATGATTGTCCACTTTAAACCATGAAGCTTGAAGATGGTGAGACACGACTGTGCTTCTATGATGATTGTGTGTCTAGGTCAGGGTGGCATGAAGCTCTTCTGATAACAATGTGTGATGGTTTATATTTGATACCTCTTTCATCATCAGTGCATTCTCCACCTTCTGCTCCTCATCCTCCATCTCCATCGCCTCCGCCTCCTCCTGGGCCAAACGCATCGCCAGCTTTTCAGCCTCTTTTTCTACAGCACAACAAAAAATGCACAAATATGTTTATTGCAATAAGATATAGTGCCATAGTTTAAGTTTTGAATAACAAGAAAAGTATATAATATTTACAAAGATAAACAAGAGCTCCTCCAGCGGGGCAAAATACGCCTGTACTTTGCATTATTGTATATAGAATTAAGTTAGAATTTGTCAAACCCAGTTAAAGATGAATTGTTGGTGCAGTTTGGAAGTTTGACATTCCTAGGTGAGACGGTTGTGGAGTTAGAGCGCGGACAAGAAATTGTCCACAGACAGATGGACAGACGGACGGACAGACGGACGGATAATCAATAGGGAAATCTGGCTCTTGCAGTAGGAGTATGAGTATGACATCATCACATTCTAGAATCGGAATTCCACCAATCAGATCGCAGCAACAGAACTTAAAGACACTACAAAGCTTTAATGTGTCAAAGCTCAAAGAAGCAGAGAATGTGGGTTGTTCTCGCTTTCAGCAGCAGAACATTTGAGAAGAGAGTTCAGATCTTTCATGAAGACAAAGCTTCAAAGACTTCAAAGCTTTGAAGTGTCCACAGACGGACGGACAGACGGACAGACAGACGGACGGACGGACGGCACCATACCATAATACGTCCCGTCTTACACAACGGGCGTATAAAAAGGAACAATTTACAAGTTAATTTACACGCTAACATGTTGGACTGCTTTTGAGTTAGCATTAGCATTATTAAACGTGGTTTGCTCTATTTCTTTGCATTCAAACTGATGTATATTGTGTTATGTTGTTACAGTTTCACACCTGCCATATAAAGACGGTCTATACCCATCCTGGCGTCAGTGACTTTTGTGTGGAGGTGTTTAACTCCTGGATAGTAGAATCGGGGTTCTACGAGGCCAGTACAGGCCCTCTACTCGTAACATTTATAGTGTGACCAGACGTCCCTATTTACCCAGGACAGTCCTAGTTTTGAGCCCTGTGTTCCCTGTCCCGGCAGATTTATGCAAAACTAGTGATTTGTCCCAGTTTTATACAAGAAATGTCCCTATTTTTGACCAATCTGTTCCCTATCAACAATAAAAAGAGGCACAAATTGTCACTTGTTTCGGTAAAATACAGAAAAGTTGCTTAAAAATAACCAAAACACAAAGAAATGTGACTATACTGACTCACATGTTAGTCATGAATGGTCTCTGCATAACAAATGTCCTTAATTACTCGCTCGTTTCACAATTTTATTATTACCAACCACCAAAAAATATGTTTATGTGGAAAACCTGGTCACCCTACATTAAAATATCATAGTTTACACTCCGTCGTAGCCCTCACCTGTCTTTAGGGGGCTGATGTTGGCCCTTTGCAGCCTCCCCGCTCCAGGCAGACGCTCGGTGCTCTCCAGTACATGTATGATCCAGTAGGGGGAGCTGTCCAGCGGGCAGAGTGTCGTGCTGGGGCCCTTGGGTGTGGGGCCCTTGGGTGCGGCCTGTGCGCTCTGATAGCTGCGATACCACTGGAACATGGTGTCCGAAAGCTCCACCAGGGGATCGCAGTGACCAGAGACAACTTCCATCTCCTCCATGGCTGAAAATAGTTGAAAATTGACGTAGTGACGTTAAGCAAAATATTAAAAATGTCATTATTAAATCTTACCTCAATTATCTTTTTATACGCCCATTGTGTAAGACGGGACGTATTATGGTATGGCGCTGTCCGTCCGTCTGTCCGTCCGTCTGTCCGTCTGTGGACACTTCAAAGCTTTGAAGTCTTTGAAGCTTTGTCTTCATGAAAGATCTGAACTCTCTTCTCAAATGTTCTGCTGCTGAAAGCGAGAACAACCCACATTCTCTGCTTCTTTGAGCTTTGACACATCAAAGCTTTGTAGTGTCTTTAAGTTCTGTTGCTGCAATCTGATTGGTGGAATTCCGATTCTAGAATGTGATGATGTCATATCTGATGTCATATGTCTATATACAATAATTCAAAGTACGGGCGTATTTTGCCCCGCTGGCAGAGCTCTTGTTCCGCCAATCAGATTGCAGCAACAGAACTTAAAGACACTACAAAGCTTTAATGTGTCAAAGCTCAAAGAAGCAGAGAATGTGGGTTGTTCTCGCTTTCAGCAGCAGAACATTTGAGAAGAGAGTTCAGATCTACGGCACGTAACATAAAAGGACAGAGATGGAAGATAAAAAGACAGAGATGGAAACGATCACAGTTAGCAAGAGCGACGGGCAGGTTTTCGCAAAGGGTCGGGCCGTGACCTTGACCTTTGACCCTGTGACCTTGAAATCACTAGGCAACATCCTTGGCCCATGGGGTGTCCAGCCATGAAGTTTGACATTCCTAGGTGAGACGGTTGTCGAGTTAGAGCGCGGACAAAGCTTCAAAGACTTCAAAGCTTTGAAGTGTCCACAGACGGACGGACGGACAGACGGACAGACGGACGGACAGCGCCATAACATAATACGTCCCGTCTTACACAACGGGCGTATAAAAATAATACAAAATATATTACTGCAGTTCAGAATGTTTTAATGCACATTCAGTGACCGATTAGCTTAAATTCCTTCTTCTACACACACGGCTATAATCATTTCTTTATATCAGACCATTTTTTGAGTTCATCACACATTGAGTTTTCGATTTTTACCCCACAAACTGAAATACAAAAACGTTTCCTCGTCGTTCAGTAAACAGAAATATACACTGAAAATATCGCAGAACTTCTTTTACTCTTTAGATGTTTAGGAACGGCCTTTACCCTTTGTTCTGATCACTGCTTTGCACCTCAGACATTTCAAATTCAAACCTCTGAAGTGAAAACCACCTCATGTGAACTCATCGAGCAGATCTTTGAGAAGAGGCCACGGGTTTGCAGCGCTCTCCACGAAGCAGAGGGCGGATCTGAGCATTTGAATATAAAATATGAAAACAGTGAGTGAGTGAGTAAACTTTATTTATATAGCGCTTTTCACAGATAAAACCACAGCGTGTTTTAGTGCTTTACAGAGGTTCACTAACGCTGCAAAACAAACAGTAAGTAAAATAGGGTCATTGGGTCCGTGTACCGTTCGTTCTTTTGAATTTTAATGAAGAACAAACAGTTTATTTCATTATTTCGTTTTAGTGTCAACCAAAAACAGATTTCCACCTCTATTTCCAGTATTTAATAAAAAGTGTATTTCAAATGCCTCTGTTCTCCCTCAGCTCTATGTTCCCTCAGCTCTATGTTCCCTCAGCTCTATGTTCCCTCAGCTCTATGTTCCCTCAGCTCTATGTTCCCTCAGCCCTATGTTCCCTCAGCTCTATGTTCCCTCAGCTCTATGTTCCCTCAGCTCTATGTTCCCTCAGCTCTATGTTCCCTCAGCTCTATGTTCCCTCAGCCCTATGTTCCCTCAGCCCTATGTTCCCTCAGCCCTATGTTCCCTCAGCTCTATGTTCCCTCAGCTCTATGTTCCCTCAGCTCTATGTTCCCTCAGCTCTATGTTCCCTCAGCCCTATGTTCCCTCAGCTCTATGTTCCCTCAGCTCTATGTTCCCTCAGCCCTATGTTCCCTCAGCCCTATGTTCCCTCAGCTCTATGTTCCCTCAGCCCTATGTTCCCTCAGCCCTATGTTCCCTCAGCCCTATGTTCCCTCACCTTAATTTTGAGAAAAATCTTCGTAATAATAAAAATCTTAGATCTTGAGGGAACATAGGACTGAGGGAACATAGGACTGAGCCAATCTGAACAAAGGAGAGTTTATGGCTATCTTGTACTATCTAACACGCAAAAGTAAACGTGTCTACAAAATTGCAACAAATTTTTACTCAAGTCCTTCAACTATAGGTCACCCTGACTGATCTGGATATCTGAAGCTGGGTACTCCTGAGCAGGATTTGTCAGTCTTCCTGACCATGATCTGAGTGTAGTACTGAAGTACACCTGTGTGTTTTCACTGTGACTCAGGCGTTACTTAAGGTTAACAAAGCTGTCCAAACACAGACTGACCTCTCCTTTTCAGCTAATACTGTTTCACTTTCACTCCCTCGCTCTCTCACACTTCCCTGCCTGTTAGCAGGAGGAGCTGTTGTTAGCCTGTTAGCCTGTGGAGTGGACATGTGCAAGTGTGGTCGAGCGAGACAAAGGCTGGCAGCAGAAGGGCATGACTGGACTCATGCTGAAGACACGCTGAACATATTTTTTTTATTTTTTTTCCCAGACTTTGCAAATTATTCACCTTAGACTTAGACTTAAGGCCGTCACACACCACAGGATTGTTTGGTCTTTAACCATTTTTAAAGTACGACAAAAAGCGCACACCACAGACACAGAGGAGCACCTTGTGAGACTTAAAATCTCTGATCTCAAATACTGCAGTGGGATCTGTGTGTGGACCACAGGATATAAAGCTGTGAGCGCTGTGATGGTGTCAGCTGTTTCCTGTCTACAGTAAAACCACTCACTCTGAGACTCTGAAGTGTTCAAAGATCAGAGCTCTGCACTTCCACTTTAGACACAAGTCAAAACTGTGTTCTTATTATTTGTGAAATGTGGTGCAATACTTCAGATACAGGATTTTTAAAGCAGAAAAGATTGGAGATAAAGAGTCACTCAGAGTCCTACATGAATTCTGCACTCGATCCAGCCCATTATAAATACATACAGTCACCTGAACCGCACCTGAACGAAAATCAGTTTGAGAGCCAAAAAAGAGCCACAGCTTTATCCTCTCCACTGCAGGACATTGCATGTGTGGTTTGAAAATGGTAGTGGCAGAGATTTCTGAGAATGCGCACATGCAGCAAATGCAAAACATATGGATTTTACATTTATATAATCTTGTAAAAACAATGGCGTTTTTGCATTTCACTAAAATACAGCCCTGTTTTTTGTTCGCACATGATTTTTGCAAACCGCAGATTAGACCTGCGCTGTCCTGCGTCCGACCCGAACCTGACACAACACAAAATTTTTCACCCGTTTCATCAAATTTGTGGTTCATCTGCTGGGTATCGCGGGTATCCGACCCCGTGCAGGACTCTGGAGTCACTATCACGAATCTCGATCCGTGCGCTGTGTGGATGGAAACAGACACACGCGAGGAACTATCTCCACTTTTTATACGCCCGTATAAAAAGACGGGACGTATTATGGTATGGCGCTGTCCGTCCGTCCGTCCGTCCGTCCGTGGACACTTCAAAGCTTTGAAGTCTTTGAAGCTTTGTCTTCAAGAAGAGGCAAAATATCAATGTGCTTTTCTGTTATTTACCATGTATAGGATTATTGTTTCCCTCTTGCCGTAGATCTGAACTCTCTTCTCAAATGTTCTGCTGCTGAAAGCGAGAACAACCCACATTCTCTGCTTCTTTGAGCTTTGACACATTAAAGCTTTGTAGTGTCTTTAAGTTCTGTTGCTGCAATCTGATTGGTGGAATTCCGATTCTAGAATGTGATGATGTCATACTCATACTCCTACTGCAAGAGCCAGATTTCCCTATTGATTATTACGGGCGTATTTTGCCCCGCTGGCGGAGCTCTTTTTCATACTAAATACCTGGAAAAAGTCTATTTGATGGTAACATTTTTTATAGAGCTTTTCCACCTTCAATGCATTTAAAGCACTTTAAATCAGGGAACCACGCCAAAGGACACAACAACAGCATTCTTCTTTGGGAGCTGGAATCGAACCACCAACCTGTGGGCCAGAGGATCTGATCACTCTCCCAATGATGTGTATGTTGAGAGCGGGATTCGAACTGGCAACCTTCAAATTAGAGGACGAGCACTATATCAAATGAGCTACTGTCACTAGTGTATAAAAAAACAATCGACAACAACAAAACTGAACACTTTTTTGCAGTTAATAGATGCTTTTATTTAAATGAGTGCACATCTACTCCTCAGTGGAATCGTCATGAGGAGGAGGGCGGGGCGGAGCAAAGTCGGCCATGTTGGGAAGGTCAAACACCACACAGCAGCTCAGGGCATAACGAGGGATCTCCATGTCCCGCACCTGAGTCCAAACTCCGGTCCTTGCATCAAAACATTCAGCACAATGAATGGTGTCCCGATTTTCCCCGCCTACAACATATAGCTGATTGTCAACAACCTCGATGCCAAAGTTGCAGCGCCCGGTCCACATGTTGGGTAGGGGGCGCCACGTGTTGGTTGCGGGGTTATAGGCTTCAACAGTGTTCAAAAGGGAATCCCCATTAAACCCACCAACAGCGTAGATTTCATTGGCATAGGCGATGACACTGAGCCCAGAGCGCATGGTGGACATATCTGCTATCATGGTCCACTGTTCGGTTAGTGGGTTGTAAGTCTCAGCTGATGCCAGGCCATGTTCACCATTACAACCTCCACAAATGTAGATCTTTCCATTGTACACTGTGCTGCTGGCATTGCTCCTCTTTTCGTTCATAGGTGAAATCATGGTCCACTGATTGGTCACTGGCAAGTACCTTTCGGCTGTCTTCAGCCAGTCCAGTCCATCGAACCCGCCTATCGCGTAGATCAAACCATCCAGCAAAGTCACACTAATGTAGCTCCTACGTGAATGCATGGGTGCCATTTCTTGCCACGTGTGAATTGCCAGGTCGTACTTGCAGGTAGTGTTGAGCTGGTGATGGCCGCCAAACCCTCCAATCACGTACACAGATCCATTAAGGAACACTGTGCCGTGAAAGGCTCTTGGAGTCCAGTCATCATTAGCCACACCCACCCAGCGATCGGTGCGGTTGTCATAGACTTCAATGCTGTTGGTTCTTCTTCCGTTTTGGCTATGGCCACCAATAACCATAAGCACCGCACTGGGCAGCCTTGGAGTGGCTAGACGAGTGGGGGGCAGGGAGGCATTGTACCTCCTAGCTCTTTCATCCAACATCACCTTTATGATCTTTGCCTCCACAATCTTCCAGTTATGAATGTAGTGGGACAGGTTATATCTAATCATGCACTGAGTGAAGTAATCAACATGGATCAGACCCAGACGGACTTTTAGTAGGAGGTCGGCCAAGTAGTGGTTCCTTTCCTCAGGAGCATGTAAAATCCATCTGATGACTGCCACTAACACGGTGGTCTCCTCCTTCACGTTCAGCCGATCATCATCAATGACTGAACACAGGTCTTCCCTGGAGAGCTGGAAGAACTCTTCAGAGCTGGTCACCACCTCTTCGAAATGCTTCAGGACGTATAAGAAGGCTTGTTTCCTCAGCTGGGGGTAGTAGTACTTGTTTGAGATACCCCATACAGTGATGCAGTTACTGGGGGACATTTGCTCCTTCATGACCTGACAGCAGACTTCGGTAATGCCGCTCACATCTAAGTAGTCAGCAGCTATAAAGAGCTCCTGGAGGTTTTCCTGGGTGATGTGCACCACCCCGGTGTAGCAGTAGTCCAGGATAATCTTCATGATATCAGCTGACACATTGGAGATCTCAAACACCTGGCAGTCAGGGCTGGACATGTCAGTGAAGAGGCTTTTAAAGTATGTGCTGCAGCTACACAGAACCAGTTTGTGTGCTGGGAATTGCACGCCGGCCACGTTGAGCAAAGCATCGCACAACTTCTGCTCCCTCCTCAATTCCTCGAACACAGTGTTCATGTTTGGTTTTGTATTTGAAAATGGATATCTTTGCACAGAGACATGTCTGTCAAGGATGTTCCCTATTGATTTCAAGGTGATCGTTTCCATCTCTGTCTTTTTATCTTCCATCTCTGTCCTTTTATGTTACGTGCCGTAGATCTGAACTCTCTTCTCAAATGTTCTGCTGCTGAAAGCGAGAACAACCCACATTCTCTGCTTCTTTGAGCTTTGACACTTCAAAGCTTTGTAGTGTCTTTAAGTTCTGTTGCTGCGATCTGATTGGTGGAATTCCGATTCTAGAATGTGATGATGTCATACTCATACTCCTACTGCAAGAGCCAGATTTCCCTATTGATTATTACGGGCGTATTTTGCCCCGCTGGCGGAGCTCTTTTTCATACTAAATACCTGGAAAAAGTCTATTTGATGGTAACATTTTATATAGAGCTTTTCCACCTTCAATGCATTTAAAGCACTTTTACATCAGGGAACCACGCCAAAGGACACAACAACAGCATTCTTCTTTGGGAGCTGGAATCGAACCACCAACCTGTGGGCCAGAGGATCTGATCACACTCCCAATGATGTGTATGTTGAGAGCGGGATTCGAACTGGCAACCTTCAAATTAGAGGACGAGCACTATATCAAATGAGCTACTGTCACTAGTGTATAAAAAAACAATCGACAACAACAAAACTGAACACTTTTTTGCAGTTAATAGATGCTTTTGTTTAAATGAGTGCGCATCTACTCCTCAGTGGAATCGTCATGAGGAGGAGGGCGGGGCGGAGCAAAGTCGGCCATGTTGGGAAGGTCAAACACCACACAGCAGCTCAGGTCATAACGAGGGATCTCCATGTCCCGCACCCGAGTCCAAACTCCGGTCCTTGCATCAAAACATTCAGCACAATGAATGCTGTCCTGATTTTCCCCGCCTACAACATATAGCTGATTGTCAACAACCTCGATGCCAAAGTGGCTGCGCCCGGTCCACATGTTGGGTAGAGGGCGCCACGTGTTGGTTGCGGGGTTATAGGCTTCAACAGTGTTAAAACGGGAATGTCCAATAAACCCACCAACAGCATAGATTTCATTGGCATAGGCGATGACACTGACCCCAGCGCGCATGGTGGACATATCTGCTATCATGGTCCACTGTTCGGTTAGTGGGTTGTAAGTCTCAGCTGATGCCAGGCGATGTTCACCATTAAAACCTCCACAAATGTAGATCTTTCCATTGTACACTGTGCTGCTGGCATTGCTCCTCTGTTCGTTCATAGGTGAAATCATGGTCCACTGATTGGTCACTGGCAAGTACCTTTCGGCTGTCTTCAGCCTGTCCAGTCCATCGAACCCGCCTATCGCGTAGATCAAACCATCCAGCAAAGTCACACTAACGCTGCACCTATGTGAATGCATGGGTGCTATTTCTTGCCACGTGTGAATTGCCAGGTCGTACTTGCAGGTAGTGTTGAGCTCGTGATGGCCGTCAGACCCTCCAATCACGTACACAGATCCATTAAGGAACACTGTGCCGTGATAGGCTCTTGGAGTCCAGTCATCATTAGCCACACCCACCCAGCGATCGGTGCGGTTGTCATAGACTTCAATGCTGTTGGTTCTTCTTCCGTTTTGGCTATGGCCACCAATAACCATAAGCACCGCACTGGGCAGCCTTGGAGTGGCTAGATGAGTGGGGGGCAGGGAGGCATTGTACCTCCTAGCTCTTTCATCCAACATCACCTTTATGATCTTCGCCTCCACAATCTTCCAGTTATGAATGTAGTGGGACAGGTTATATCTATTCATGCACTGAATGAAGTAATAAAAAGGGATCAGACCCAGACGGACTTTTAGTAGGAGGTCGGCCAAGTAGTGTTTCCTTTCCTCAGGAGCATGTAAAATCCATCTGATGACTGCCACTAACACGGTGGTCTCCTCCTTCACGTTCAGCCGATCATCATCAATGACTGAACACAGGTCTTCCCTGGAGAGCTGGAAGAACTCTTCAGAGCTGGTCACCACCTCTTCGAAATGCTTCAGGACGTATAAGAAGGCTTGTTTCCTCAGCTGGGGGTAGTAGTACTTGTTTGAGATACCCCATACAGTGATGCAGTTACTGGGGGACATTTGCTCCTTCATGACCTGACAGCAGACTTCGGTAATGCCGCTCACATCTAAGTAGTCAGCAGCTATAAAGAGCTCCTGGAGGTTTTCCTGGGTGATGTGCACCACCCCGGTGTAGCAGTAGTCCAGGATAATCTTCATGATATCAGCTGACACATTGGAGATCTCAAACACCTGGCAGTCAGGGCTGGACCAGTCAGTGAAGAGGCTTTTAAAGTATGTGCTGTAGCTACACAGAACCAGTTTGTGTGCTGGGAATTGCACGCCGGCCACGTTGAGCAAAGCATCGCACAACTTCTGCTCCCTCCTCAATTCCTCGAACACAGTGTTCATGTTTGGTTTTGTATTTGAAAATGGATATCTTTGCACAGAGACATGTCTGTCAAGGATGTTCCCTATTGATTTCAAGGTGATCGTTTCCATCTCTGTCTTTTTATCTTCCATCTCTGTCCTTTTATGTTACGTGCTGTAGATCTGAACTCTCTTCTCAAATGTTCTGCTGCTGAAAGCGAGAACAACCCACATTCTCTGCTTCTTTGAGCTTTGACACATTAAAGCTTTGTAGTGTCTTTAAGTTCTGTTGCTGCGATCTGATTGGTGGAATTCCGATTCTAGAATGTGATGATGTCATACTCATACTCCTACTGCAAGAGCCAGATTTCCCTATTGATTATCCGTCCGTCTGTCTGTCCGTCTGTCCGTCTGTCTGTGGACAATTTCTTGTCCGCGCTCTAACTCCACAACCGTCTCACCTAGGAATGTCAAACTTCCAAACTGCACCAACAATTCATCTTTAACTAGGTTTGACAAATTCTAACTTAATTCTATATACAATAATTCAAAGTACGGGGGTATTTTGCCCCGCTGGCGGAGCTCTTGTTACTTTTAAAGAATGTCTCAAACTGGATTTTGTTTTGTGGACTGGATGTCATTATTTGCGGTGGACAATTTCGATGGATAATGCTGCACTTTAAATTTACCACTTTACGAGAGGTGAGAAATAAAGTCGTCTTCTCATTATTTTCGCTCTATCCTGAGTTTGTTTGCTGCGTCTCTGTGTCCGTCAACCCTCTATTTTATCGGCTCTTACCATAGAGTTGCTGATGTTTGTTTGAACTCGGGGAGAAGAAATCATAGCCAAAATCTGTCAAATTCTCCTGTAGTATGTGATGACAAACTTTATCAATCCACAAGGGAATTAACTTACTCAACAGTAGCTCATGTAGAACACAGTAGCTCACATATCTCAAACTCTATTAAGTAAATGGAGGTATTTTTGATCATCATAATTATGTTTTTTTCCAGCTATCTCAGTACTCAGTAGGTCAAAGAACCGAGCCGGTGCAGACAGGGGAGAGGTTGAGGGGGCGTCTAGTAATTTAGCATTATCGCTAACACTTTGCAGCTATAATTACTAATAAAATGGACCGCTGGCATAACCACAATTTGGCCAACACAGAGAAGCATCACCTCATTTACACCACACTACCACTCAAAAGTTTAGCACAAATAGCACAAGTTATTACATTTAACATCCAAAACTTTCAACGTGTCAGATAATAATCAAAATCTAAATGCAGCCAAGATGTTCTTTTACTCTATGATTATCTCCCACGTTGATTATTGTTTAACAAGTTGCTCCACTTGCTCCACAAGTTCTATATAAAAGAGCACTAAAAACACTCAATAAAAACCTTAATTTCACCATCATTGCAACATCCTAAGCAAACTGAAGTTGCTGGATTTTCAAAATACGATTAATAAAAAAAAATTATAAGACACTACACTCTCTAGCGCCACCTACACTGGGGCATCGTTGCACAGAGGACAATGAGGGCCGCCACGAGAGGTGACGTAATAGTTCCACTCGGGCTCTTTTCGTCCGCCTGCGCTCTCAGTCCAAGGTGGAAACTTATGGAACATTCTGTCTCAAACAGTAAGAGAATGGCCCACATAGAACTGGATTTAAAGCTCAGTTGAAAACGTTGGCTTTGGTCGGAGCAAAAATGCACTCACTTGTATTATATAAATGATAAAATGTCATGTAATTCTATTGAATAAATCTTTGAAAATGTGTCTGGATATGTGTGAGGCCATGTACACACGTAGCCGGGTATTTTTAAAACCGAACATTTCCCCCCCTCCGTTTATAAAAACAGTTTTATCCACACCACCTCGTCTTCGAAAAAAATACCTTCCACACATAACCGAACATCTGCGTTTTCAACCACATTCATACACATTCCAGACCTGTAGATGGCGTTATTTCCATTGAGCCGTCACTTCACCGTCACTTTCGCCTAAACTTAAACAACAGAATCATGGCGCAGTAGCTGCTTTGTCTGGACAGACTGGAGTCAGTAATTGCTCCTAAACACAGTTTAGGAGCAATTCTGCTCTCAACACACACACAGCTCTCAAGAAACGACTCCGGTCCATAGTCCGCTCTGGCTCTGGCTTTGGCTTTGGCTTTGGCTTTGGCTTTTGCAGTCGCCTAAACAAATGTCGCACGTTTGACGTCAGGGCAGATTCATATTTTTTGGCGCAGACAGTGACGTTTTAAAACACAAAACCCCAGTTATCTCTGTCCACACAAACAGGCATAAACGGAGTTTTCAAAAATTTTTCACTTTGGCCGGAGTTTTCCCTGAATACTCGTTTCTGATGCGTGTTCGTGTGGATGACAGGTCAAAACGCAGCAGAACGTCTTCGGTTTATCAGATACCCGGATACGTGTGGACAAGGCCTGAGTGCTGCTGTGCTTATGATAATGACAGATGTGCTGGTGTATATGCTTTAGATATCGTAATTTTGTAATATTTTTATAGTCGTGTATATACAGATCAAATGCTTATTGTGTTGTACATTATTTCCTCCCTCCCTAAACCCTCGGGACGGCAGATGGAAACGAGCGTTCTGCTAAAATCCGGTATGTTTATATTCATGCTATTTATGCTCGTCTGTTCATTAACATTTAACAGCTTTGTCCCATTCAAAATAGAAATAATTTAAAACATTTATTGTATTATTTCTTTAAAGGTGTATTGTGGAACTTTTCTGGTGGAGGAGCCATCAAATGCTTTCCTCTGTGGAGATGTTGTTGCTTTGTCTTTGAATGTTTCACACTACGGCATTAAACTTTTCTGTCTTCACGGAGACCAAACCAGACCAAGTTACAGGTCGGATCTGTGGAGAGGCGATACTAAGAGGCAAAGCAACAATATCTCCATGGAGAAAAGCATTTGAAGGACATTCCACCAGAAAAGTTACACAGTGCACCTTTAACAAGAGACATCTTCAGGGTGGGGACGTAAGGTGCAGGACTGACCAGGCTTCTAGGAGGTGTTCAGGAGCTCCAGGACTGTAGGGAGAAAAGTTGGTTCTACATCTGAGCACAGCAAAGCACTTGAAGCTTGAACTCTTATGTATTTAAATTATTATCTTTAAATCATTCTTCTTTCTTTAGATCATTCTTTATCTTCATATTTTTAAGTCATTCTAACACTGTTAGAGCATGAGAATATTCTTATATTCTATTATCTTCTAATATTCTTATTACACAGGGAGACAATAAGATAATAATGTAGATGCTGTAGGCTACAGAAGCAGTAGGTGTACAGAAGAAATGAGGATTTTGAAGGGAAAGACAGATTTTTATTTTTTCTTCGTAGGAAGCGGAAAAGAAATAGTTTCGTCAAAAGAACTGCTGTACTGAACTCATGAGTGCTGTTATTATTTGTTATTATTATGTGAATGTGTATAAATATACACATGTATATGTGTGTATATGTGTGTATATATATACATACATACAGACATATATATATATGTATGTAAATATACACACATAAAAAAAACATGTTTCTCACCTTCCACGGTGGTCGGTCTCTCACCCTCATCAGCTCGGGTTCTACCAGAGGCCTGGGAGCTTGACAGTTCTGCGCAGTATCTTTGCTGTTCCAGTACTGCACTTCTCTGGACTCAGATGTCTGTTGTCCTTCCTGGGATCTGCTGCAACCACTCATCCATTTTGGGGGTCACGGCCCCGAGTGCTCCGATCACCACAGGCTCCACCGATCCTTTCACCTTCCAGGCTCTCTCCAGCTCTTCTTTGAGCCCCTGGTATTTCTCTAGTTTCTCGTGTTCCTTTTTCCTGACATTGCCATTGCTCGGTATTGCAATGTCCACCACCACGGCTTTGTTCTCTCGCTTATCCAGAACCACGATGTCTAGTTGGTTCACCATCACCATTCTGTCAGTCTGACTCTTGGCCCACTCATTCTCCACAACCTTTGGAGGCGTTTCCCACCTTGATCCACACCAGACAAGACCAAAGGTGTAGGTTGTGCAAAGAAGTGCCTGAGACAGTCCAGCACATAACTGCAGGTGTCAGATGCTGCAGGGAAACATGGAGCAACATAACCAAGTAGCGGCCATAGTGTACAGAAACATCTGTGCAGAGTACGGGCTGGAAACCCCAGGATCAAGGTGGGAAACGCCTCCAAAGGTTGTGGAGAATGAGCCAAGATCCTGTGGGACTTCCAAATACAGACTGACAGAATGGTGATGGCGAACCAACCAGACATCGTGGTTCTGGATAAGCGAGAGAACAAAGCCGTGGTGGTGGACATTGCAATACCGAGCGATGGCAATGTCAGGAAAAAGGAACACGAGAAACTAGAGAAATACCAGGGGCTCAAAGAAGAGCTGGAGAGGCCTGAAGGTGAAAGCATCGGTGGTGCCTGTGGTGATCGGAGCACTCGGGGCCGTGACCCCCAAACTGGATGAGTGGTTGCAGCAGATCCCAGGAAGGACAACAGACATCTGAGTCCAGAAAAGTGCAGTACTGGGAGATATAGATATATATATATATATATATATATATATATATATATATATATATATAGATATATATATATATATATATATATATATATATATATATATATCTGCTCACTGCTCATGACAGCAGCTTTAGCAAAACTCCACAAAACTAGTGGAGTCTTACGTAACTTGCTTAAGTAACTTGTTTATGATTAATATTTTCTATAGCTCATTTCTCATCACTAGTGTGATGAAAGTGTCTTACTTTGTCAAGCTAAAGAATGTATTGTTTGGGTTTAGATACTAGTAACTCACAAAGTGCTAAAGTCTCTCTGTGTTCATGGTCACAGTGGTGTGATCTGCTGTGTCTGGGCTTCATTATGTTCAGTCCCTATTGGGGTGAAAACAACAGGTTGTTGTTTTATTCATTCTCATCATTTAGAATTATTGGCACACTTGAGTTCATCTAATCGATGCCCCAGTTTAACCAGATAAATCGTCTCCTTTTGAGAACTGTTTAGAGATACTGTCGTATGTTTGACCTCATGTTGATGTTATGACGTTTGTCGACTGTAGAAGAGCCGTGGGTCAGATTAGGGAGAGACGGGCCTCGCGTGAGGGACTTTTTCACTTTCTCTGTGGCACAATTGCTTTAAGAAAACCAGACTCTTTGATTAAAGACAACTTCTCTCCAGTTTTTAATCTTCTCAGATTTAAAAATCCACAACAACTAGTTTTGCGGAGTTTTGCTAAAGCCGCTGTCGTCACCTGAGCGGAAATGACATCATAGAATTTCTGCAAAAATAATAATTCATTTTAGAAATAAACTCACGCAAATTAAAACGGTCACAGCACAAAACAGCACAAACAAAATACAAACATTTCACATAATTTTCTGCCTGTTTTAAGGCTTTTTCACATTTTGGGAACTGGACGGCGTCATTGGCCCAAAATAAAACTGTTCATAAGAACCCGAATCACACAAACAAAACTTTTTGCAGCACAAATGAAGCACAAATGATTGACTCCGTTTTGGGTGTTTTTAGAGCAGTTTGAAGCTTCCTGGGGGCCACTGAACCTAATTTGACCTAGAAAAGAATAGTTTATTTCTGAAAAACTAAAGCAGCACAAACAAAACTTTCCAGCAAACGATTGCCATAGTTTTTGTGTAGGCTTGTGTTTGACGGGGGCCAGCTTCCCGGAGGAATGCTTTTCTGTTGTTTACAGTGTTCTCTATGTGCTGTGTTTATATGATTTTTTTTTTTTCTCTCTCTTGGCACAAATGAAATAAAAACAAATCAATCAGTGTTATATTGTGGAGCGTTCCAGACAGAGCAGTGACTTACCCATAGAAACAAGCAGGACCTTTAAACTGGTCCAAGAAGTCATTGCTCTGAGTCCAGATGATTTTTTTCCACACTTTCTGATAATGTTACGTCGCCTGTTATGATTTCCGAATCTGAGCCTGGAATCTGAGCCTGGATTCTGCTCTGGAACCTGTTCTGGAGTACCTCGGCTGACCTTCCTCCAGACGTGAGCCAGGATTGTGGTTTTGTTGGTTTCCCAAGAAGAGAAAAATGCTAATGTCATGCAGTTACACTTAGTATTAATCAAGACTGAATCAAAAGAATGAATACAATAAAAGGACATGATTGGAACATTTGGCACACTTTTGCACCACAGAGCTTCACAATCTACATGTATTTTATATTGAAAAGGCTCCGCTGGCTTTGGGCCGAACATTTCAAATAAACTCGCAGTTTCTCCACCAGTCTTGTCAGTTCTTGTAAATGTGAATAGATTTGCAATATCAGCTCAAAATCAATATTTATTTCACGGTGCACGTCTGAAACACGTCCGGGAGTCCTCACATCTGACAGAAGAGCGAAAGATGAACTGCCAAACGAGTACAAGCATCACACGTGTTTCAGAACTTGCTCGTAGAAAGTCTAAAACACAGGTTTAGCAGCTGTTATAGCCCCAGCTCCAAAGACCACAGCAAATAAAGGGGAGGACGGCAACAGTGAAGGTTTTAACCCTTTTGCAGGCATTTATTTTACAATTAAAATCAGTAATAATGTGTATGTGACTCATGGGCTGTGGGCGCGTTTAGGACGAAGATAAGATAAGATAAGACATCCTTTATTTGTCCCACAATGGGGAAATTTCAGTGTTGCAATTCACAGTTAGAGAACAGCAAGAAAACAGTAGCAGCAATAGAAGTGCAGAATTACTTAAAAATAGACAAACTCTATAAAGATCTAGTCTGTTGGATAAGGTTTAATGTATAAAGTTGAAAAAACTGAGGCACTCAAAAAGTACAAAAAAGTTTTAAAGCCTTTAATATTATGGAGAAAATAAAGTTAAAATCACAAAAACTGATGTTTGCTGATTTGCATGTAGTATTAAAGGCTTTTAACTGAATGCCTCAGTTTTTTCAACTTTGTATCTGAGACTGGTCCTTACACTGAAGAGCATCACAAGGACAATTTTGCACAACCTCTACACATCTAAGTAGCACTCCTGTCCCCAAAAGGTTTGTAACGGTTCATTTATGTATTATTATATATTCTTGTGATCTCTGATTGCCAATCGGAAGCTGGTCGTGAGGGATTCATCGGTTCTTGTTACCCCAGGTACAGTTGTGCTCATAAGTTTCCATCCTCTGGCAGAATTGATGATTTCTTGGTCCAGAAGCTGCACATGGGACGTACTTGGATATTCAACATCATAATGATCCAAAACACAAAGTGGAGCTGTGGCTCCAGCAGAATAAAGTGAAGGTTCTGGAGTGTTCGTCTCTTCTGACCTCAGTATCACTGAGCCTCTGGGCAGATTCAAGCTGCAGTTCAGACAAGAGCCCAAGAATTTACAGGAACTGGAGCCTTTTGCCCAGAAGAATGAGCAGCTTTACCATCAGAGAAAAGAACATCCACAACTATCACAAAAGACTCCAGCTTCACTGGGTCATTTGTGTAGTTTCTGTTTCATTCTGATTTAAAAAGAGGAAACACAGCTGTTGGAAAATAAACGGCTTCACCCAAGAAGCACTGACCATGAATGAAAGAAAAGTTTTTGTGTTTTCTTTCATATTCTCTGAAAGACGGACAAGAAATCAATCAAATTCTGTCAGGGGATGTAAACCTATGAGCACAACTGTGTACAACAATAAGCACGATTTTGAGTCCAATTTTAAGCATGATTTTAAGCATGATTGAACCAAAACTCAACCCAAAACAGTCGCACGAGTGAAAAATCTAAATCAAAAAGGGCCAAAAGCCGCACATTGAACCCCTGGTGACCTGTCGATTTGAGCTCCTGAGGAAGAAGTGGAGGAACAAGTAACATTTTAACTGAATTAAATATAGTTGTTTTGGCCTGTGAGCATCGACTTGTGCATGTTGGATTTGCAGCAGAATTCCTACATTAGATGATTGAATAGTTTAATATTTGATTTTATCGTTATCATTTTCATTACATCGATTTATTTTGTTTCTATGTGACAAAAACGTTGTTTAGAAAGGCGCTGTATAAATAAACTATCACTATATTATAACAGGAAATTCACACTGTAGCCTGTGATACTAGAGTTAAAATATTATACATGTAATAGAAAGATTTCCCAGTCATTTCTTTCTCATACAGCGGGAGCTTTATTTGATAGAAGATACAGGCCTGTCGATATGAGCTACAGTAGTGTGCAAAAGTTTTCGGCAGGTGTGGAAAAAATTGCTGTAAACTAGGAATGCTTAAAAAATGTAAGTCAACAAAATGCAGTGAATGAACAAAGGAGAAATCTAAATCAGATCCATATTTGGTGTGAGTTTTGCCCTCAGAAGAGCCTCAGTTCTTCTAGGTTTTACGTGCAGACAGTTTGTGAAGGACCTGGGCTGGTCGCTGTTCCAAACATGTAGAAGAACTAAGCTCAGATCAGGTGTGGATGGAGCTTCCTCACCTCCTTCTGTCTCTTCATGTTAATCCCAGACACTGATCCAAACAAACATCATCATTATTTATATTTTTGAAAGCATTCTTTGTTTACAGCATTTTTTCCACACCTGCCTAAAGGTTTCGCACAGGACCATAAGTGTCGAGGTGTGTGAAAGTGCAAAAACCAAAACTAAAAGGCGGCGGCTGTGGCGATGTGGCCCAGAGGATGGAGTGGAGGTAGTAGGAGGAGCAGGGGGAGGACAGTAGTATTTTTATTCCATGTTTCTTTAAGAGCAGTACTCATAGTCCACTTCTGCTTAAAGACAGTACTAACTTTCCACGTTTCCTAAAGCAGCACGTACTTAAATGTCAGTCATTACTTTAACCTCTTTCCTCTGAGTGCTTGTTGATGTAGAAGAACTCACAAACCAGAAGATTCAGTTCACTTCTATCTGCAAAAACACTCTTGAATATATAAAGAATAGGGTTCAACCCGTCTGTCCCTGATCCAACACAACACCTGGGATCTGCTTCTCCAATCCCCTTCCTCTCCTTGAGCCCCTTTTTATTCACCGTTGCATTTTCCTGGTCTAAACATCAGATGATCTCGTCTTATTGGTCACAGAGTTGTTCTCTTCTCCCATTGGCCCAAAACAGTTCCTGATTGGAGAACGTCGCCTCTTCACCTCTCGCCCAGACACTTCTGCAGACACACTGGAGAAAACAGTGCGCACAACAGGAAGTAGCATCATATTTGACCTTTATTTGCTGCAGATTCAGTCTAGTCGTCTCGTACTATTTCCTTTTCTGACTTTATAGACGTCTCATGTGATTCACACCTTTTAAACAATAAACAAGCATAAAGTGGACCTAAACCACCCTCACATAGTAAAAAACAAAATACATCATATTTAACATCACCTGCTGAGGGACTGCAGATGGAAATGAGCATTTTTGTTCATTAATATGCACCGTCCCTTCTAAATAAATATGTTTTTACACAGAATAAGACCCCATAGAGACAGAGGGAGGGCATCTGACTCACAGGGAGGGCATCTGACTCACATGGACATCTCAGAACATGTTTGTAGACTTTTACACAGACTAAGTTGAAGTACAAAGTTGTAGTTGAGGAAATGTAGTAAACGTATTTGGGGAGGACTGTCCCAGAACAGAGTATTTGCAGTAATTCCATGTAATATTTGTAGTGGTTGGTATGTATGTTTTTTTTTATTTTATTATATTTTTGGATTAAGAAAAACCTGCTCGGAAAGGTAGAAAGATCAATTTAATGCTGTACTGTGGAACATTTTAAGTAAAGTTATGGCGTCTCCATGGAAGCAACATTGCAGACCGTCCACTAAAAGTGTTACTTCATGTACCTGGAAAGAAAACTGCAAATTTATAGTCACAGTACAGTTGCAGGTACTGCTTTCTGAATTGTACTTAAGTAAAAGTAAAAAGTACACTCGAAAAGTACTTCTAAACCACATACTCTGCATATTCTCTTCACAAAAAGGTACAATCATCCCCAAAAAATACTCTATTACAGTAACATAAGTATTTTAAATAAGTTACTTTTGTGTTATTGAAATAAAATCGTCACTGCTGTCCGGACTCGAGCTTCTCTGTTAAAAGGGAAGTTCGAGGTGTGAAAACGTCTCCACAATAGGAATAAAAGAAGCCCGGGGCTTTGTGTGTGCTCAGGTGTGACGTTTTAGCACTTCCTGTCGGGGTATTTTTAGGCTCAAAGAGGTGAGAGGAAAAACGCTGAAAAGTGAAAGAAAAACTGCGAGGAGACGAAATCAAAACCAAACGGGAGAAGAATGACAGGAGGCACAGAGCACAGAGAGCGTGTGGTGCAGGGAGAACTTCCACACAGAAAAGGATGAGGAGAAGAGTGAGCTTTAAGTCATGTCAGAATGTGGTTCCCTCCTCAAAAACACACCCTGTGTTGTGTTTGGTTTCATTCACATGTTTGAGTCACTCTTTATTATTGGTCTGTCTACATCTCCAAAGTTTAAAATGTTCTGTTCCACCTTGTGATGTCATGAAGCGGTAGGTTTCAAGTTAACTCCTTTTAACTTTACTTTTTCAATAAAGACTGGCAATTCCAGGTCTGAAATGATTCAAATTTTAGTGAAGGTGTGTGAAGTTTGCATGTTCTCCCTGTGTCTGGATGGGTTTCCTCCGGGTGCTCCGGTTTCCCCCATCAACCCAAAACATGCAGCACCTGAACTAACATCAAGGACCATGACATCCACCCTCCTGTGGGCTCCACCTGCAGAGGGGTTCATAGGGGGGGTCAGGTGCTATGAGGATTGGGCAGTAAACTGCCCCCACGACCCAGCTGGATTAAGCGGGAGAAGATGGATGGAAGGTGTGAAGTTTAAAAACCCAGTGGAGCACTTCCTGTATTACCACATGAGCAGTGTGTTTTCTGTTTGAGAGAAGTATTCAGCCTATTATGCTGGGTTTGTGTGTTAAAGAGGAACTCCAGCACGTTTGAAGCTAAAGTCCGTTGCTAGAGGTGGTGGAATTCTGTCAGAAGTAAAAAACGGCACAGATCAGTGTTTCCTCGGTGGAGATCTCACTGTGGCAGTGAGTCTGTCAAGGCAACAAACTAGTGTAGTGATGGGGGCAAGTTCTGAACTTCCACGTAAAACACCAATTTGCTTCAGAGTGAAGAAGCTTAACTCCACTTTAACCCATCTGATAACAGCCACGAGTCTAACAAACCAAACGCTCTGCCTGGTTCACTCATTAGTGTCTGGAAATGATAGAAAACAACTTTATAAGCACCTCACACTTCCCTCTGCTGATTTCCCACTGCACAGGACAAAGCAGAAAAGACTCGATCACCGATGTCGTTTCTAATCCCATTTATTTAGGAGTGAATTATATTTTTTGAACAACACTAAAAAATACAATCTCAAACCATTTTCTTTCAACAACTTTCAGTTTCTCTTCTTCTTCACCGTCAGTAATCGATCCTCACTCGTTGCTTCTGGTGGTCACGAGCCACTCTCCTCTGCTGGAGTCGACAATCGAGTGTTTTGGGCTTTGGTCTGTGCAGTGGGAAACCAACGAAGGGAAGTGTAAGGCTGCTTATAAAGTCGTTTTGGAATGTTTCAAAACAGCATTACTCATGAGTGAACCTTCTGACAGTATTCGACCACCTTTGGCAATGGACAGGTTTAATGTCAAACAATATTTTCACAGACCAGCCTTTAAGGTGTGGCGGGTAAAGACAAAATAAAAATATACTATCTACACAAAAACTGTGCTATTTTGTAAATATAATTATAAATGTTCCCAAAGGCGTCTGTTCTTTACTCATTTTGCAGCTTATAGGTTCAATGCATCACGTGACCAAGACGAGCATCTTGACCTCAGAGAGTCGAGAGTGAGTCACAGATGGATATAACGGAGAGAATTCTGTCATTTTCCAAAATAAACATTGTTCAGATAATAAAGAAAATGTAAATATTGTAAGTTATTTATTCTTTCTCTGCGGCCGAAGACCCACAGACCTGCCGTAGGCTCCCTGATTTTTACCATCTCACATCAAGTTCATTTCAAACAGTCCAAAGTTCCTCATCACTTACCATAGGGATTCTGAGGAATGACCCACCATGATGAGTTTATAAGAGCTTCTCACTTGAACTTCAGCTTGACCTGATCTAAAAGCATAATATGAGTGCAGAAAATAGTCAGTTCTAGTTCTCTCCAGTTTTTTAGCTTCAGTAATAGTTTGGCTGAGTTATTTTTACTTGTGCGGCAAAGTGGGGTTTGCTCACCAACCAAAATCCAATCTGTCGACTCTTTCAGCCACACCCACAGACTCCCACCTGCCGGCTGGCTTCTCTGCATCACTCTGGCTGCGGTGTGACGTGTAAAGAATTCATTCAGGATTTAGTCGACCTTTAGACTTTGAAAATCATGTTCAAAGTGGACAATCTCTTGGTCAGAACAAACATGAAGTTGCACAGAGGCAGAACTTTGGAGCAACTGTGCAGGAGACCAAAGACTGTGCACCACTCGTCTTCTATTTTAAAAAGAAGTTTAAATGTGAGACTCTGGGCAGATATATGACTTATGATGCTTAGTTTGTGCTCGTACTTTTCCATACGGTCACTCATGTGTTTGATTCCTCTCACTGTATTTACGACGATGGACTGGACCAAGGAATAAAGGGTAAAGGCGTAACAAGCTCAAGCTTCAGCCGACACCTTTTCTGTCTGTGTGTTAAATATGACTGTGGGAATAATGTCAGAATTCACCTGTGACCAAAATAAATTAAAATAAATGTGGGGAATAATGTAAAAGTGTTTGTAGCTCTGCCCCTCGCTGTGAGTCCAGGTCGGGTTCAGGCAAAGACTCTATAAAGAAGTGGACTAAGGGAGCTTGATGCTGCCCATAACGTTAAGCTCCAGTCAAATGAAGCTCATCGAGGGTGTATATTTGGAATTCTGGCTGTGAGTATCATCGCATCACCAAAGAGTCATCAGAAGCGAGGCCGCTGAAGGTAAGCGCTGTCAATCAAACCTGTTTCTGAGCAACCTCTGGAAATAAGACTCCCGAATTTGTCTATTATTAATGTTCAGATCTTGATTTAGGGACAAAACGGTGAAATAAAAACACCAGGATCACGTAGAGCGGGTTAATACGAACATTTCAAGATCTAAATGATGAGCCTGAGAGCAGCAGTTATGGAGGAAGGGGCGACGTTTTATGAAGGAGTTAGATTTGATGGAGCTGGAAGCGCCGCCGTGATCACTTCCCATTCGGAACACCGTGTCCATTTCTATATACAGTACAGTCTGTGGGTCCAGGTGGAGTCTGGACCGCGGCCAAATGGACGATTAGTGGCCTGCTGACCAAGTGCACCTCTACGACGGGAGGAATGAGGTGTTTGACGTGGTTTTAATGCCTAATTTAAGTGGACGTTACAGGGGATCAATAGCTATCAGGGAGCGGGACCTCTGCCACTCTGCCGGCACTTAAAGAGCCCATTTTACATTATTTTCGGATCTGTTCTAATGTCACTTTCTCACCACAAACAGACCTGGAGTCGTGTTTTGTTTCATTCACGCATGTTTATCGCACAACCCTGCAGATTTAGGAGAATCATTTACATCATTTCAGCGCCGGAATTGCAGATCTCGACTGAACTGAAGGTAAAAGGAAACTACCGCTTCATCACGAGGTGGAACAGAGCGTTTTGAGCTTTGGAGACAGACTAATAATAAACACTCAAACACTCAAACATGTGTGAATGAAACAAAACACAACTCCAGGTCTGTTTTTGAGGAGGTAACAGGATTATAACATGACTTAAAGCCGTAAAGCTGTGTTCAGATCAACAAACATAACAAAAACGTGCTGATAGTTGGACACCTTTGCATTTGGATTCAGACGTCCCCAATGCCGTGGATGAACAGGAGAAAAGTACTGGACGTGCATCCAGGACATCTGCTGCGGTGTGTACCTTGTTTTCTCAGTCGAGAGAGCGACTTTAGTGTATTACATAAAACTAGGGATGTATCAATAACCGAAATCTGGTGATATTGAATCGTCAAAGGTCTCACAATAATATCATGGACCATCACAATATATCGAATCCCAAGTCTCTTTGCTTAAATGAACAGTTCTGATGCAGAAATAGCTAAAAAAAAAAAAAAAAAAATGCGGGACCTACATAGACCATGATCCTCTGCTCTGTTTCAGTGCAGACGACATGAAGAAATAACTGTTCTAAGCACTTTTACATCTTCATTGTTTGGATTAAGTCTTGTGAAGACATTTTTAGAGGAAAAAGGAGCAGATTCACACACAATATTGCAATAAATCTGGTACAGTGAGATGTTTATGGTGAAGATATCGTACAGAGAGATTTGGATATTGTTCCATTCCTAATGACAATAAATGTTGTACCAAATGACAGGTCAAAGCATTTTAGAGTCAGTCTTGTTATTATGTTTAACAGGGGTCTCCAACCTTTTTCTTCTGATGAGCTACCTTTATCAAACAAAAATGCCTGTGAGCTACTCATTTTAGTGGTTGCAAGAAATTGAGTAAATATCAAAACCTTCTGTGGGGTACTGTCTGATGCCTATAAAACATTCACACAATTATCCATTTATTAGTGCACAAAGACAAGCAATGATATGTTTACAGGGGTAAAAGGCATTTAATTAAATCAAACTTTAGTTATTCAGCACAATACGAATAATTCATAAATCCCTTGGCGAGCTACCTGGAAGTGGTTGGAGAGCTACTAGTAGCTCCCGAGCTACAGGTTGGAGACCCCTGATGTAGAATGTCATAATATTGTGAGCCTCCCCACCATATCATGTGCTTTCCAACGATATCGCAATAAATATCATACCGTGAGACTTGGATATGGTTACACCTCTACAGAAAACGCATCAGCGGAGGCGATCGGCTCGGCGGCTGTGGTGTATATACATTTATCCTCTGCTAATGACACAGTGTAGATGAGCTGTTCTGGTGTTTGTAGCTCCCGGGTCTTTCTTTTTCTTCTTCTACACTGCAAAGTTATTGGATAGTCGTCCCTGATTGGCTGACGAGGCGGGTCCGACGCAAAAATGTCGGCTTTTTCAACTTCCGACATCAGAGTGTTGACAACTGAACGCTCAAAACTCGCGGCGCTGACGCCTGAAGACACATGTAATCCGGACGCCTGTATGAGCGCATCTTAAGAGTCCATTTTCAGCAATGAATATCCTTAAGAACTTTAGTAATAATTTGCCTTGGCTACTTTTACTAATATCGTAATAATAACTACGTGTATCTGCACTTACTCAAGAAATGAACTGCAGTATTGTGACCAGATCAATAGTATGACTCTTAAATGGCTGTTTTTTCTTCCATTTTTCACAGCCATTGCATCACAAACGAGTCCCTTTCTCCATTAGCTCCCTCCTCCTCTGTCGCCCGTCGTCTGCACTCGCGCCGCCCTCTCTTCTTTTGTTTTAGTCGCTTTTTTAAAGATCATTTCACCTTTTTTTCTTCTTCCCGCTTCCCGCCGGGCCCCAGCGCTTTTCCCAGTCCGCAGTAATTGCATTGATAGCGAACAGGGACTACTAATTAATTATGCAGCAGCTGAAAATGGAGGTGTGAGCGAGGGATGAGGAGAGCAGACAGATGGAGAGAGAACAGGCTGTCCACATACGTATGCACATACATGTCCGCGTATACGACCAGACATTTTTAAACACACAGACGATGTCAAATATATGAAACTATGTAGAAAACAGCAAAAATCTCATCAATTCCCTCCACCACCTGCTTATCACTATGGAAATCTTATTGCTATGACGAGGGAGACGAGCAGGTCATAGCACGATGCCACATTACATTACAGGTCAGATCTATGGAGAGTCTCCGCTAATCACAGAAGAAATTATTGTATTTTTGAGCAATAGAAATGATGAAGAAATGCAAGATGGAAAGATGGAAAGTGATATTGTCGAACATTCTAGTCTGAGCAAAGACATCTCCATGGAGACAAACAGGTCATGGACCCTTCACCAGTAAAGAAGTGAAAATTAAATGATTCACCGTTTGCTTTGTGGACAGCGCTACAAACTCTTGGCGTTCTCTGTGTTTCTTAAAGCGCAGATCCTGGACCCAAAAGCAGAACCCAACACAAGCAAAGTTGAGAGGTTTGATTTTACAGGTGGGTCTGGAGAAGGGGAGGGATCCAGGGAGCTCTGAGAGGAGAAATGACAGAATTTCAAAGAGCCCAAGAATAAAACAGATGAGGTTCGAAAAACAAGATCTTTACCACAGGAGCCACAAAGCCGCTCTGGACTGACAAACTAGCAGAGAGTGGAAAAAGAACAAGGGTTCTATAGACAGAAGTTGTTTGGAGGTGAATCTCAGCCGTGTGAAACAAAGGTGGGACCAAGCTGTTGTTTTGCGAGTCTCAAGTAAGTCACAAGTCTTTGATGTCAAGTCCAAGTCAAGTCCCAAGTCAAATACAGGCAAGTCCAAGTCGCGTCTCGATCACTGGTACATAAGTCCAAGTCAAGTCCAAGTCGCGTCTCGATCACTGGTACATAAGTCCAAGTCAAGTCCAAGTCGCGTCTCGATCACTGGTACATAAGTCCAAGTCAAGTCCAAGTCGCGTCTCGATCACTGGTACATAAGTCCAAGTCAAGTCCAAGTCGCGTCTCGATCACTGGTACATAAGTCCAAGTCAAGTCCAAGTCGAGTCTTGAGTCATTGACCCATAAGTCCAAGTCAAGTCTAAGTCATCTGCTTTGAGCTTCAAGTCTTTAAATCTAAGTACCATTATTTTTTCAATTTATGACTTTTAAGCTAAATTGTCCTTAAAAAGTCATGGTGTCTGTATATACAGTATGAGTGTCTATGTAAGAGTTGTAGAAATGCATATTTTTAAGTGTGAATCATTATGGTCAGAATAGAAAGAATCAAGATTTAAAAGTGCTAAACACCAGTTATTCTGACATGAAATGAAAGGATCACGTTCTATGTTCCCTCTGTTTTCCTGCATTGTACTTTATATCACTGTAGTACATTTGAGGAAACCATCTCACAGTACTTCAGTCACATCCAAAGTAACAAACAGAGAAGTGGGACGGACATGTTCCAGTTTGTTCCTGTCAAATTAACCACTGCATGTGTCAACTGTAAAGAGAAAAGGATTTTATAAAAACACAGTTTTTTGAGAGAAACATCACATTTTTTCAAGTCACAGGAGTGAAGTCAGAGTCAAGTCCCAAGTGGTGAAATGGTTTTCACTTCACAGCTGCGCCACATCAAAGTCAAGAAATGCCCAAAGTACAAGGCAGATTTCAGAGCAAAGAGTAAAGGCTGTTTTAATTATTATTTTAAAATCTAAAACAAGTTTGCAGTTCCATATGTGTCATTCATAGTTTTGATGCTTCAGTGAGAATCTACAGAAGCCGAGAGGGCTCACAGCAAATGCAACCGCCGCAGCAAATGCAAACACCACAACAAATGCAACCGCCACAACAAATGCAAATGCCACAACAAACGCAAACACCACAACAAACGCAAACACCACAACAAATGCAAACACCACAACAAATACAAACACCACAACAAATACAAACACCACAGCAAATGCAAACGCCACAACAAATACAAACGCCACAACAAATACAAACGCCACAACAAATGCAAACACCACAACAAATACAAACGCCGCAACAAATGCAAACGCCACAACAAATACAAACGCCACAACAAATACAAACGCCACAACAAATGCAAACGCCACAACAAATACAAACGCCGCAACAAATGCAAACGCCACAACAAATACAAACGCCGCAACAAATGCAAACACCACAACAAATACAAACACCACAACAAATACAAACGCCACAACAAATACAAACGCCACAACAAATACAAACGCCACAACAAATACAAACACCACAACAAATACAAACACCACAACAAATACAAACACCACAACAAATACAAACACCACAACAAATACAAACACCACAACAAATACAAACGCCACAACAAATACAAACGCCACAACAAATACAAACGCCACAACAAATACAAACACCACAACAAATACAAACGCCACAACAAATGCAAACACCGCAACAAATACAAACGCCGCAACAAATACAAACGCCACAACAAATACAAACGCCACAACAAATACAAACGCCACAACAAATACAAACACCACAACAAATGCAAACCGCCACAACAAATGCAACACACAACAAATGCAACCGCCACAACAAATGCAAATGCCTACAACAAATGCAAACGCCACAACAAATGCAAACACCACAACAAATACAAACACCACAACAAATGCAAACACCACAACAAATACAAACACCACAACAAATGCAAACGCCACAACAAATGCAAACACCACAACAAATACAAACGCCACAACAAATACAAACGCCACAACAAATACAAACGCCACAACAAATACAAACGCCACAACAAATACAAACGCCACAACAAATGCAAACACCGCAACAAATGCAAACACCACAACAAATACAAACACCACAACAAATACAAACGCCACAACAAACGCAAACACCACAACAAATACAAACGCCACAACAAATGCAAACACTGCAACAAATACAAACGCCACAACAAATACAAACGGCGCAACAAATACAAACGCCACAACAAATGCAAACGCCACAACAAATGCAAACGCCACAACAAATGCAAACGCCACAACAAATGCAAACGCCGCAACAAATGCAAACGCCACAACAAATGCAAACGCCGCAACAGATGCAAACGCCACAACAAATGCAAACACCACAACAAATGCAAACACCACAACAAATACAAACACCACAACAAATACAAACACCACAACAAATGCAAACACCACAACAAATACAAACACCACAACAAATACAAACACCGCAACAAATGCAAACACCACAACAAATGCAAACACCACAACAAATACAAACGCCACAACAAATGCAAACACCACAACAAATGCAATGCTACAACAAATGCAAATGCTACAACAAATGCAAACGCCACAACAAATGCAAACACCACAACACAAACGCCACAACAAATACAAACACCACAACAAATACAAACGCCACAACAAATACAAACGCCGCAACAAATGCAAATGCCAC